>JAGVSP010004730.1:0-30656 GCA_022494985.1 Micrasema minimum
GATTCAAGAAGATTGCTTCCACCAAGGTTGCACTTGCCTTGCGGCTTATTTATTTCTCCGTAAAATTTAAAGAAAATATCTCTGCGATCTGCTCGCTGCATCGGAGATCTAACGTTAGATTATAAAACAAATAAATAACTAGAAAGAAAATGGAAAAAATATTTATCAAAAGATATTATTGTGAAGTAGTTATGTTGTTTATCCGTATATCCGTAGCTAAGTGGTAGCACAGTTACTTGACGGTTAATGTTTTTTTAATGTAAAAGCATGTGTAAATTTTTATTATTATTATTGTTCGGACAATTTATAAAGCGCTGTTTTTGCGAAAAATTGCGTCAAGAGCGCTGTACAAAAAGAGGCTAGACCTCAACTAGTCCTGCAGCTACTAAGCGCTTGGACGGTCGGAGAACTCTAGCCCCTGATTAGAAATGTAAACAGATTTTAATTACAAGTGAAATTATGTAAAATTATGTAGGTATAGCAGTATTATTTGTCGATAGGTATAGCGATAATTATTAGGTTAAAGTGTTTTTGTAAATGATTTTCGGTGAGTTGAATAGTTAAGTATGTAGGAGGCTAGACAACAACCCGTCTTGCAGCTTCAAAGCGCATGGACGATTGAGGATCCCGCCCCCTTTATACTACGAATTTACACTGTGCGGTATTTATATTTCATGTGTGATACCTTGGACTGGTCCTGGAGCATAAGACTGATCATTTAACTTCATGAAAAAAAATGAGCAAGAAAATAATATAATTATTTGATCGATAAATAAATACGTCATCATTCACAGAATATTATGTACACTCTGGTATTCTGTACAAATATGTGCATACATAATATGTACGATAGGTGCACTTTTGTCAAAATTTAAGCAGAATGCAAGGCTGAGATAAGCGCTATCGACAACATTAAGGAGTGTCGCTTACGGTGGTTTGGTCATGTGGAGCGAACGAATTATGAAAGAACGGATAAAAAATCTAAGATGCGAGTGTGCCTGGGAAATCGAGGAAGCCCAAGAAAGACATGGCATGATCAAGTACAACAAGTGCTTGAAAGTGGGCATGTGAAAAGTTGGAATCAACGAACGTGCATGAGAAGATGTATGAATGTAAAGGAAGCTAGAGAAGTATGCCAGGACAGAGTGGCGTGGCGTTCTATCCTCTCTGCCTACCCCTTCAGAGAAATGGCTTGATGGTTAGTAAGTCACTTATAATGTCTGAAATGGCTTCACCGTATTGTAATTGGCAATTGCAAATAATGAATCTTATATATTATCGACGTTATCATTATAAAATGATGAAATTCGTTTCAAAACAGGGAATTAATTTCCGGTTTAGAACACTTTACTTCCGTTTTATAAAATTAAATTCGTATAATCCGCAAACATGCGGCTTTAGGTTTATTAAAAAGGGAAGTATTATTAAATCGATCTATTGATTTTATACTTACATAGTAATTATAATAGATTACCATTACAAAACCACTCAACCCATATAATTCATTATAATGAAAATATTTTATGACATGGAAAACAAAAATGATTAATTTCTAAATCAAATTTTTTTAAAGAAAAAAGTGGGAACATGTAATATATTATATTATTTCTTATTAGGCAAAACAAAAAAGAAAAGAAAAGAAAAAAAAATAAAGAGAGAAGGAAATAAATATTCACAATTAATTCTACTACTAATAATACTTACCCTTATCTGCAACATAGTGTATATTGATTATCTTGTTACATGAAGGCAAGATGATCAGTCATACGCTTCAGTACGAGTCCAAGGTATCACACATGAAATATTAGTATGAAAATCACATGTAAATAAATGTTTCATGTTGAGCCCCTACGGAAATTGAACCCGTGACCTCATGCATGTTAGCCGAATGCGCTACCACTATGCTACGAGGCGGACACATTATAAAGCGATTCAATTGATTTTTGTATGATAGGTGTACAAATGTCGAAATTAGAGCAGAGTTCAACGCTGAGATAAGCATTATCGACAAAATTAAGAAAGGGCTTTTACGATGGTTTGGTCATGTGGAGCGAATGAGTGATGAAAGAACGGCTAAAAGAAGTTTAAATGCAAGTGTGCCTGGATGTAGACACCGCAGAAGGCCGAGAAAGACATGGCATGACCAAGTACGTCAAGTACTTGAAAGTGGTCATGTGAAAAGTCGGAATAATCGGCGTATGTGTATGAGAAGATGTATGAATGTAGAGGAAGCAAAAGAAGTCTGTCAGGACAGAGTGGTATGGCGTTTTATCCTCTCTGCCCTACGGGGAAATGGCGTGATGGTTAGTTAGTTAGTTAATTGATTTTTTCTTGATGTGTAAAAAATTAGGTAAAAATAACGAATGTTTTCAGTGAGAAATAAATATTATGAATTCATTTTCATGAATTTTGATTTTTCAGGCAATCCCTCCGCTGCGTAGTGCCTCCGACTGAGGACTGTGACGTCCCCACCACCCTCCCCCCGCCCGCTGAGGACGAGCTTCAAGAGAACCAGAACATCCCCCAGGTACAAGCCAGATTTATGTGGTACAGACTTCAGACAGTCTCTTCTATTAGTAGTGCTTCCCTCTGGAGATTCAGACTAGAGTTTGTACCAAATCAAAACGTAAAATTATTGGAGCGCTATTTTCTGATAAAAATTTGTACCAAAGTAAGTAAGTTATTGCAAAAACACTGGGGTCAAAATTAGTAGTGTATTTTTTTTCGATTTGAATATTTATTTATTTATTTATTTATTTTCTGTACATATATCCAGTTACATATATACAGGTGAAAATGATATTTATTACAAAATTATTAAATATTTACAATAAAAAATAGGCTCTATAATTATAATTATAGTTAAAAATTTGTGATTTAAATTTTATGTCATAATTTTTTACAAGATCAAATAAAAAAATGTGAATTTTCAGATAAGAATAATTCAAAATACGTGGAACAAAACTCTAGGTACAACCCGAAAACTGGTGAATCTACGTCATATTTGGAGTCGAATGTGTAATATGACATAATCTGAGCTTCGAAAAAACAAAAATTTCTTCTCATAAAAGCACACAAATCCTTATAAAAATGCAGTTTTTTGTTTTGTTTTCTTCGTTGATAGTATTTATTTGACTAAACAAATAAAGCCCAATATATCAACCATTATTACATGTTATTCTAGAGCGGGGTAGAGATTTTATACTAAAGACGAGAAATTTCACTGCTTTTTGTTAAAACTTTGAGATTCCATCCAAAGATGAATGTATTATTTTTACGTCTGTCTATTTTGAACTTTTAATGTTTGTGTCTATGACCATATCTAAGACATTAACTACTACTATAACTATGTCTATAACTACGACTATAACTTTGACTTTGACTGTGACTTCATCTATGATTTTAAATATGACTATAGTTATAATGGTTACTTTCACCAAAACTATGGTTATAACACGATCTAAAAACATAGAGTAGATAAAGTGCCTGAATGAAATTCAAGTTACACCAAAATCTCATTAAATCAAAAGGCCACTTAAACCCACCCATCGTAAGATAATAAACCCTGTAAACTCTTGAAACCCACGTCCCCGTGATTAGAAAAAAAATCGGCATATCTGTTGAGAAAAAGGGAAAAAGCTTATTTTTTTATATTTAAATTTTTTATGCCCCTAATCACCATTACTTCTAATTCAATATATTGAAAGTAAAACATCCTGTATTTACAGAAGATAATATCGTGGGGTTACTGCCAAAAGTTGGTAAGTCCATAAAACATGTTATGGAGTAATCGCAATTTTAAAGTTTGACATTCTCTCTAAAATCAGACGAAATGATAAAAACTTCATGCTATTTTTTTTCAAATAATTTGAAGTATAATGAATATATTAAAAAAACAACTGTTGTAATAAATGACACAAAATCAATATAATATATTATTTTGCAAGGCAAGGTTGTACTTACTAACTTTTTTCTGTTGAGAAAATATTGAAAGTGCAGTTACAAACTTTTAGCTGTACATTTTTTTACTAGAAATACTATCAATTGAACACAAAGAAATTGATTAGTGTGATATTACAATGTTTTGGTTGTAATGATACATTTAATTTGGTCAATTTAATGTCAGGATTAATACTGTAAGTGTTCTTACAATATTTCAGCTGTAAACATTTATTTTAAAATGCAAGCAAATTAAATGGGAAAAAAATGGTTAGTGATTATTACAATGTTTTGGCAGTAACGATACATGCCAATTTTGGCTTGTTCATTGCCTGAGAAAATTTTGTTAGTGTTTTTACAAACTTTTTCTTGTTTGATAATAGAAAAAACTGGACTTACGATATTTTCTTGAAAAAAACATAAGCTGTAAAGCTGCTTTACTGAGATCGGAGGAGCTACAAACTTTTTCCGGGCATAGATATTCACGTTAAGACACTCAATTCATCGCTGACTCAATATACCTAAAATGTGGACCTACCAACTTTTGGCAGCAACCCCACGATATATGTAAAATGTTTATGCCACGTCAAAAGTCCTTGGGTATTTTTTAATTTTCCGCGAAATTATCTGCCTAATTGGCGTAGAAATCGCTTCGGTAAATATTGGCAATTCATAGGTATATTATACAGAATATATACATGTGTTTTTATTTTCCAATTTTTATAGGTCGATAAGTATTGTTCATCGACTTGTAAAAATAATATTTAAACGGAATATATTGAATAATACTTTTTTTTAATACATTAACAATTTAGAAACTTTTGATATAAAAAAGTCCTGCAACTTAATAGAAAATCAAATAAATGATATTTCCTACAGCCCACTTTGTAACTTAAAAATTTCTAATCCATAACAAACAATAAAAAAAAATCATAATTTACACATCCATCCATTCATCTCTCAAACTTAAACAAACAATTGACCATATTGACCTGACCATTGACCATATGCACTGAAACTAATTAACTAACTAACCATCACGCCATTTCCCCGTAGGGGTAGGCAGAGAGGATAGAACGCCATACCACTCTGTACTGACATACTTCCTTTGTTTTCGACATTTGTTACACCTATAATACATAGTCTTTACACACACATTTGCCTGAGAGATCGCATTTAAACAGCATTTAATCTACTTTCATCCTTCTTTTTCCAACACCACGCTTCACTACCATACATAAGGGTTGGTTCCAGAACTCCGTTGTGTACTGCCAATTTTGCTTCTTTCGATAATAATTACACTAATTTCTTAAACTAATTCATTATTCAATTTCATTTATTCTCTTCTCTATTCTCGTCTCTTTGGAAAAGAGACACACACGTGTTGCCTCTAAACCGGTCGGGAGTTAGATTGATAATAAAAAAGTAGTTAAAAACAAAGTTTTTTCATTGAAATCGTTTTTAATTCGTCAATTATTTTTTCAGAATAACCGAGCTAACAACAACAGACCACAACAGCAACAACAGCAAACCCATGACGAAGAATATGTTGGGCCCCAGGGTACCAGAACAAGGATATTAAATATTTTATTTTTAAATTTATTTTCATCGATTTTCATTCATCCCCATTTTCCCATAAATTTTTTGAAAGCCGTACATGGGTATACAAAAAAAAAATAATGGCGTGTCTTGATCCAACTATTTATGTATTTAATATTTTAAATGGTACAAAAACCTTGCAAATAAATTAAATTATAAATTACGATGCAGTTTTTTTTTTGTATTTTTGTGTTAAAAGCACACTCTCTTTCTAGATAAAACTTAATATTTCAATAAAAACACTTGTTTTACCTTATTTTGATTTTAATTTTACCTCAACTGGTTTTTTTTTAAATAAAATCAAATATGTTTAAATCGATAGAAATCGATATGGAAAACCAATTCTAAAAGTTTGGACAATTTGTTTTTATTCAATTCAAATGCAACAATTACTAGTTGACTCATTAGACATTTAAAAGCCCATCCGCTACATCTCAATAAATACGAGTATGTGACGTCTATCATATTTTATAATTCGCGGAATTTTTTTTTAAAGAAAAATAGATACATACAGTAAGAACATACGACAAAAATTATAAAATGGGAAATATACGCATTAAATAAATTATAATGTCCCATGTTCATTAATTTACTAAGTGAATTTTCAGTATTAAGTTAGTATAAATAAGAGATCAAAACGATTAAATTTATAATTAATTGATTTATAAACTCTTAGAATAAGACTCGTGTTTTAAGAAATATTTGTGAAATAAATTTCCAGTAAAATAATAAAAAGTTTATTTTATTTATATTTAAATCTATATATTTTTTAATTGTTGCACAAAAAGAACAAAATAAATACACAAATAGATGTTAAAAAATAAACAAAAATCCCACAAAGGCATTACCTGTTCGTGGGTATGTAGTATGTATACATACATAGAATGTCGATTGTGAATCTTTTTTACACTCTTTCAAGCAACATTTTAAAATTTAATACAAGAAAAAAAAAGAAGAAGAAGAAAATAAAGATTAAGATTGCGTTAAGATTGTTTGATTATTTTCTTTTAAAAACACAGAGGTGAGGTAACGGTCGCAGCAACGCCTTTGGAGTATACTATCATTCCGGCGTTTCAGTTGGCTGAGCCATGCTTTCCGAGAGCCTGAACCATACTTGCCTATTTTACAAGGCATCAGGTTCTCGGCGTCCTAGACGTCCTCTTCTGACAAACCGTTGGTAGGTTTATGTCAGAACTACGGAACGTGGACCGGTATATTAAATATTCATGGTGCATAGAGCACTGCATTGGTACACAAAATGCAGTGAATCTTGATAATTTATTACATGAACGCAAGAAGATCAGGTTTACGCTTCAACGCCAGTCCAAGGTATCACATGTACTCAGAACAGCATAATATACAAAATATTCCAAAGGTATAATGAACTACCGGAGACTGTCAAAGATATAAACGGTTAAATGAATTCAGAAGGTACATTAGTAAATACTAATGTAATCCATTAGCAAAGACTATAAGTTTTTGGACACATACAAATAACGTAATTGGTTACCACAAGAATAAACGTATTGCAATTACCTTATTCAACCAGGAATCACTCGGTTTTTTATTTGCAATGGTAACAAGAATTGAAACCAGCTTGCTGGAACAATTATTCGTAAGAGATTTTTTTTCTTACACTTTATATACGAAATAAAGATGTTTGAAATCAGTGTATCCTATTTAAAACTTAAAAAAGCATCTTTGTGATCAGTTATAAATAATTAGATGAAAAAAAAAGTATTATATTAGTTGTAAGAATTTTTTAAAGCTAAATAAAAATGTACAAACAAACAAACATACCAAGCATTTTGATTTCAAAAATCACATTCAAATATATATTTCTTACTAACCCCGTCGGGAATGGAAACCGCGACCTTATGCATTGTAGCCGAATGCGCTATCCGTTGAGTAGTCGTTGAATTTCGAAGAAGTGACATTCCATACTTGAAAAATACTACCGTGTCTGAGGTGTCTAGTTATCCACTACATCACTCACTACGTCATCAAAAGGCATCTACGTCATTATTAGACACCCACGTCACACGTTTCGTGTATTGGTCCAAGCGCTGGAGTCTTCAGCCGGTGAAATTTGATATACGGTGGTGTTATGAAATTAACCCTAGGAAGCGTATAGTTTTTTTATAAAAAAATACAATAAAAACACAAGTAAATTAGGGTTCTTTCCGATAGCATGAATATCCTAGAAAACGTTATCAATATTTAAAGTATGTATTTACAATTTATGTTTAAAAAACACGAAAATACGAATGATTTTTAACGCCCGTTATTGGCTAATGACGTCATTCCCGTCCACCGTGAAAGGCGTGAAATTCATTCCGTAGTGAGCGCCTATATTGCTGTGACGTCACACCGCAATGCGCGCCAAATGGAGGATTATGCGAGCGATTTCAAAAAGTGCTAATTTCAAACCGCGCTAGAAAATTCATATGACATCGTAAAAATTCTGAAAAAATTCCCTTGATATTGTAATTTTTCAATCAATTTTTTTAAATCAAAAATAAAAAATCGGAAAGAAAACCCAGATGTTTCAAAGTTTTTATATTATTATTATACGCTCCCCCCCCATCCAATTATTCCATAGGAAAGCGATGACATCATTGTTAATATTGACTGGCCATAATTGTTTTATGGTAACGCCTCTTCTAGTGAATTCTTGTTCGATGAGTTGAACTCATATCATCTTGTATCTTAGATGTTTCCAAATTTCAAAAACTTCTCAAGTCTTCTAATTAGGAGCACCTTACATTTTGTCTAACAACTTCACTATCTACTCAATTCTGTAGAGGTGCACTCACTAGAACTAGTTAGCGTTTCAACGGGTACTTTTAGACAGGGGTTGGCAGTCTTTTTATGAGAAAATTTAAGTAAAAAGGTACCTATTTGGTCTAATAAATCGATAAACGCCGGCTGCACTCACGAAAAGGCATGACTCATTGTCACGTTTTGCCTGAGCCGAGTGTGCAAGCGAGAGCGCGAAACAAGCGATAGAGAGGCACGATCGGCCTTATCGTTCGGTTTGTGACGCATCTATCTCTCTTCCACTCCATCGGCCGATGCGTCCGAGTAGAAGAGAGACAGCAGCAGCACACAAGCTACAAAGTGAAAGTGAAATTAACGAGTTCAAAAAAATGTTAATTCATGGAAAAAATTGTAATTTTCAATTAACTCCTGCTTTGTATTATACAAAATAATGATAATTCAATTCAATTCATAAAAGTATGCTATTTTTCATCAATGTTTTCTTATGACGTTATCACGTAAAATTATCGTCCGTAAACCGACTTTACAGACAACCAAAAGTTTTTTTTCAGAAAATCTGCATCCGAAATCATGTCAACCTTATCATAAAATTAAAATGACACATTCTGATATTTCTTTCTACTAATCCGATCTTCGGCGTTACAACCCGTTGAGGTCCTAGCCGCCTCCAAGAAAACGTCTTCACTCGCGTCTGTCTCCGGCTACATCCTTCCAGTTTCTAATGCCCAAGGATGCTGCGTTTTTCTCCACACAATCCAACCACCTTAACACAGGTCTCCCGATACTCCTTTGACCCACTGGTTTATGGATCAGGAGCCTTTTAGGTGATCGGATGTCCTCCGCCCTGTATGAGGTCGCCGGCTAAATTAACAGAACAAAGTTTAATAGAACAACATAAAAAAATTCATGCTTAAAAAATCACTTTCGATTTTTGTTTTCAAATGTGGGAATATTGGATGCCTTGTTGGTTACCGATTTAGTAGTACATTTCGTGAGTATATCAGATTTTATGTGGGTGCACAGAGAGAAAGAATGAAACAGGTACTTACGGTTTTATAATGTTCGTTTATTCACAAAAACTAGATATTAATACTAAAACTTAACTAACTGCAATATGGATGAAAAAGAATGGTGAAAATGGTTAAATGAAAGTGAATTTAATTTTTCGAAAGTTGGCGGGGAATAATGTTCCGTAATACGCGTGCAATCACGTAGGTGGCCGAAAGGGTTCTCGTCGATCTCCGGAAGTTTCCGTAGATGCTCGGTTTCTGTGTCAGTTCGTACGCGTTCGTCGTCAATCGTCATCTTCGTGCGCGTGACGTCATTGTTCCCGCCACAGAATCAATCCCAGAACCTCCGTATCCTGAGTCTAGCGTATTAGCCATTACTCAACGAAACGGAGGCCGCCTGAGGGAACAACGTAAAGGTCCAACTTCATTCATATTGTATGAAACATCCGGTTGCCCCCTTAGATACATAGAACGCCCTCTGCAGGGCAATCTTCCACAAGTTGAGAACCACTGGAGCCTAGAACATACTAACGTAGATAATATCATACTAGCAAAGTTATACCAGCGTTGTTCCAACGGTTTCTAATTCTAAAACAACTTGGGAACGAACGAATAGTTTATGCAATGCAAATCGTAAGTCTAATAACACTAGATTCAACTTAATTTTCCAACTCGCATGAAACAATGCATAGTATTATAATCATGATATCTGCTTATTTGTGAGATTATATACAATAATCGTTAGGAAAAACTTAAAGATGCATTAAATAAAGGGTTATTAAACTATAGGTTTATACCAAATGCGATCTCTCTGTGGAAAAAACCATGTATGATGGGTGCCGTAATGTCAAAATTAGAACAGATCCAAGGCTGAGATAAGCGTTATTGACAAAATTAAGAAAGGTCTTTTAAGGTGGTTCGGTCATGTGGAGAGAATGAATGATGAAAGATCGGCTAAAAGGATTTACGATGCGATCGTTTTAGGTTGTAGAAGTCCGAGAGAAGAAGGCGGAGAAAGACATGGCATGATCAAGTTCAATAAATACTTGAAAGTGGCAATGTGAAAAGTAAGTATAATCGTCGTGCGTGCATGAGAAGATGTATAAACGTGGAGAAAGCAAGGGAAACGTGCCAGGACAGAGTGGTGTGGCGTTCTATCCTCTCTACCTACCCCTTCGGGAAATAGCGTGATGGTTAGTTAGTTAGTATACTAATGAAATGTGAATTACGGGACACGGACATGATTTGGGAAGACGTACGAAAACTGGCGATCATTCCTTGGCTTAGAGGCAGTTTGTGGAATGCATATGCTCCATGAAAAACAGAAATCATTAAAATATTTTGTTAGCTTTTTTTTTTTAAATCGGGTGTGGTTTTGCGAAACCTGTACACGAAAACCTGTACTGTGATTTAAAAAAAATATACGGAGAGAAAATTTAAACAACCGTAATAGTAGAAAGAAAATGCTTTTTATTTCAAATAAATACTTTAACAAATGAATAATTTGTATATATTTTTTTAAAACTATTCCACATTGTATTATTTTTGCAAAAAATATATATCTAATATAAGCTCTGTTCTCGTACTGAAGCTTTTGAAGGCTGCGCTGGGAGCTATTGAATAAAGGAGGAAGTGTGTTAATTAACTCGGTCACATAACTTGGTCCGCTAGACCGTAGAATCCTTGAAATCAACCACGGTATGCTGCAGGATAATATATTAATCCCAATCGATACAGAATACAAGGTAGATTGGGATGTATTGCAGTATGAAACAATTAGGGCTTGATTCCTGTGTTTAAATTCGATTAGAATTTATGAAAATTGTATTCCAAATCGAAATAAAATGTATTATTTATTGAATCGGCATTCACTTTTTGAGAAGGTATTAATTGGATGCGCTGCCACGTGACCCGGGCTGTTTCTTCATACAACCGTAGTTCTTGATCTTTTTCCTGTAATGTAGCACTACAACATTTTTTCACTCTTTTTAGACAACATTTTGGGTCGTGTAATACAAATACTTGCACACAAATCTGGATTTTCTCCCAAGACGGGAGTAGGTGTTTATACCTACAGGATAGGGATATAAATAAAAATATATACCTACTCCCGTCTTGGGAGAAAATCCAGATTGGTGTGCAAGTATTTGAACACGACCCAAAATGTTATATAAAATATCTGGTCTAAATATAAGTAAAATAATTGCAGAGTCATTGCAGGCGATTACTAGTACTTAATTTAACTCGTCAGAAGAGTCTTAACTACTTAAAAATAAAGTAATCTGCTAATAAAATACTTAACTTCAATATCAATGCATAGCTGGCGCGTTCAACTCGCTGGTGGATGATTCTTGATTCGTAGCATAAATACAAAATCAAAAAATGTTACCTGGTGTGGATATTCGCTAATAAGCGGAATGGGGAAATGTTGTAGTACCTACATAAAGTGGCCACTTAACCCAGCCAATGACAGGTCATAAGCCCTGTAAACGCTCGAATATCCATATTCCTGAATATAAAAAAATTCTACCTCATCTCTGTAGGGCTATAAATAAAAACTCTTTTTAGATATTCACAAGAATCGTGTTTGCATCGACTTCTTTTTCTGAAGTTTTATTTGTCAAAAGCTTCGAACAAGAATTCACTAGAATGTAGAAGAAGGGCTTTTCCTTACAATGTTCTTTAAAATATACGCTGCCTAGTGTTGATTTCATAACACCACTTATTATCAAATTCCACCTTCTTAAGACTCCAACACCTTTTTTGTTAATTAAACATAAAATACTAAATGTTTTTTTTCCGGATTTTTATAGACCGTAGAGAGTCTAAATTCGTGTGACAATTTATTATTGTATTAGTAGGTTATCAGTCAGTTTACCGAAATTTGAATTGAGTGCGATATGCACCTTAACAGAGGCAAAATTACCAGTTCATAATGGAGTCCTGGTACCTACCCTAATGTATGAAAGCTAAGCATGGAGAGTGAAAATAAAAATTTCCAGTTGGAAATCTGTACAATCCGAATAATACATTGTATTAAAATCAAATCCAATCGTTTATTTGTAGAAATAATCTACATTCAATCTTTTCGTAAGGAAAACACTTTAGGGATAATCAAAGAAGCTTTTCTTCGAGCGATGAAGCTTTAGATTACAATATTGTTGAATTGTAATTGAAAATCATTTGCGTGCGAAATGGACTTATATATTTTAAGTTTATTTTGAATAGTAACTAACTAACTATCACGCCATTTCCCCGTAGGGGTAGGCAGAGAGGATAGAACGCCATACCACTCTGTCCTGACATACTTCCTTTGCTCCCCCTACATTCATACATCTTCTCATGCCCATACGCCGATTATTCCGACTTCTTACATGCCCACTTTCAAGCACTTGTTTTACTTGATCATGCCATGTCTTTCTCGGCCTTTCTCGACTTCTAAATCCAGGCACACTTGCATTTAAATTTCTTTTAGACGTTCTTTCATCACTTGTTCGCTCCACATAATTTCGACATTTGTACACCTATCATACATAGTCTTACCACACAGAGATCGCATTTCAAAAGCATTCAGTCTACTTTCATCCTTCTTTTTCCAACACCACGCTTCACTACCATACATAAGGGTTGGTAACAGAACTCCGTTTTGTACTGCCAATTTTGCTTCTTTCGATAAGTTCTTTTTTGAATAGTTATTTATTATTATTTATTAATTTTTTAACCACCTCAACGGGCCAGGAGGCCCAAAATACAGAGGGGAACAATGTCACAAACACCCAGGCTTGAGAAAAATCACTTTTGATTTTTTGAGTTCTCACCGGGAATCGAACCCGGAACATCCGTATCGTGAGTCCAGCATCTTAGCCATTACGCTACGGAGGCCGCCATTATAATAATAATATTCTTGTGTATTGTAAATTTTTTATTAAAAAAGAAAATTCGCAACGATAACAGCTCTTTATTATATATAAACATCCTTATCCAATTCTAACCTCTAGTCATTGTTGAGAAGATGTTAGTCGAAGAACGTTTTCTTGTAGTATCTAACATTGGCTTCTTTTCACCTCTGCACAGGTTGCTAAGATCTCACAACAAAATATAGTCACTCTGCGTATTAATTAACGGAATAAGTAATTTCTCATTTGTTTTACAGGTTTTTTAAAAAGCTACAAAGGTATATAATTTTGTGAGTGAAGAAAGTACAATATGATCATCATCATGCCATATGATTTACTCAAAAAAATCATCATAATTCCAGCAGAAAACAGGTAAATATACATAAAAAAGTATCTCTAACTTTTTAAAGCTCGTATAAATTTAACACAACGAAATAATTCTACACCTAAGTTCAATAATTCATTTCGACAAGCCCTCAAAATATTTCAATAACTTTTTAGACATTCAATTTGTTCGATATTATTTCTTACACACTGAGGAAGAAAGTTTTCGTTTGTACAAATAATTGATACCTTGGCGAAAACAAATTTCGGTCGATTCTTAAGTGTTTTTAAGTCTTCTTACCAGAAATAATAATATTTATCAAGATTTTGGTAAATTTAGCAAACAGAAGATCCAATAACATTAATATTGTATTGTACTTGCTACCACTTTCCCTTATCCGAACTCAATGGTTCGCACTGCATCGCTACATCAAGTGCAGTGTATCTTGATCATTTTATTACATCAAGGTAAGGTGATCAGTCATACGCTTCACTACCAGTCCTAGGTATCACACATGAAATATTAATACTAACAGGAAACTAGACAGTTTTTATTTTTTTACTAAATTTTTCAAGGTTCGTAGGTTTTCACGGCCTTCAGAATACAGATAGTGTTTTTCTGGGTTATTATGCCGTGTTTGTGGGCTTTGTGTTGCCGACGTTTCGGAGCACATTGCAGTGTCCATCTTCAGGGCTGAATGTATGAGTGTAGTTTTTAGTGTGTTTAATTGTGAGGAATTTAAAGCCCAAAAATCATCAAGCCCGTTTAATAAAGGAAGCCATAGAAATATACAAGCATCCTAATAACATAAACAGGGACGATGGGTTACGACTACGAACCTCATGGTACCCGGTGCTTCCAAAGCCCACGGTACAAACTCCACATACATTGCCCGACTGCGACACGGTACAAATTCCTCACAATTAAACACACTAAAAACTACACTCATACATTCAGCCCTGAAGATGGACACTGCAATGTGCTCCGAAACGTCGGCAACACAAAGCCCACAAACACGGCATAATAACCCAGAAAAACACTATCTGTACTAAATTTTTTATTAAAAAAAATTTGCAGCCACATTTAGTGATCGCTGCACTTGGTCCCATGTTATAAGTATATGGCAAAACACATTTTTGTAGGTACTCTTAATTAACAGTAAAATCTCCGGGAATCTAACCCGGAACTCTAAATAATAAAGTGTATCTCGTATCATACGAACATGTCACTGCTTTTCCTACTGTTGGTAAACATTATTTGTTCATCATCATCATACAACGCCTCATCCGCCCCAATGTGCAGCATATGGATCCCACAAACTACCAAGCCAAGAAGTCGGCGGCCAGTTCAATCAACACGTAATTTATTAATTGCTAAAAACTTCTTTAATCGGCTTTAAAACAAATATATTAGTGTTGTACGTGAACATTACACCCAAAGGGTTTTATGGGTTATGTGGTTTGGAGGTTGTAAAAATGTGTTTTAAATTTTCAGACCAAGATTGCTCAGGGGGCCTAAACTCGAATTGGGTTGTTCCCGATATCGATAGCATGAATATCCTTGAAAACGTTATAAATATTTTAAGTATATTTTTACAATTCCAACGATATAAAACACAATGATCAAAAATGTTGTTTTCTTTTATAAATTTATGTTTTAAAAACACGAAATTACGAGTGACTTTTAACGCCCGTTATTGGCTAATGACGTCATACCCGTTCATTATGAAAGGCCCATTACAAAGTCAGCGCCCATATTGATGTGACGTCACACCCCATGCGCGCCAAATGGAGGATTTTGCGAGCGATTTGAAAAAGCGCTATTTCAAACCGCGCTAGAAAATTCATATGACATCGTAAAAATTAAAAAAAAATTCCCTTGATATTGTTATTTTTCAATCAATTTTTAGAAATAATAAATAGAAAATCTGAAAGAACCTAATTGTGCGGCGACAAGGGAATACTGAAAAAGTATTACTGCCTTGCACTTCGAACAAGAATTCACTAAAAGGGGCGTTTCCATACCAAATTCTCTCAAAATATACACTTCCTAATTCCACCGTATAATTCCACTCCAGCACTTAGGCCAATGCACGAAACGTGTGACGTAGATGTCTACTGATGACGAAGATTCCTATTGATGACGTATCGCGTGACGTAATGGGTAACTAGACACCTCAGACACGGTAATATTTTTCAAGTATGGAATATCACTTCTCTGAAATTCTTGTTTGAAGGAGCTTAGAAGTTGCATTATTATTATATATTTCATTTTACATCCTTACACAGATGAAGTCGATTTTTTTCAAATTCAGGAATATGGATTTTCGAGCGTTTACAGGGCTTATGACCTGTCATTGGCTGAGATAAGTGGCCACTTTACGTACTACAACATTCCCCATTCCGCTTATTAGCGAATATCCACACAGGTAACATTTTTTTTTGTATTTATGTTACGAATCGAAAACCTTTCATCAGCGCGTAACTAGCTCCATCTTTGTATTTGAACACACCCAAAAATATTGCATTATTATAGTTTATATTATTTTTTAGGTATGCCTAGTGATGCAGCGAAGCGCGTTTTTGTCGATTTTAATTTGAAGGACGAGAGCTGCTGATGCGGGAAAGAATTTATGTCTCGGATGAAGGCGGGAGAAGATGGCTGAACGGATCCAGCTCCCAGGCGATGCCAGGAGACCCACACCAATCAATCCAATATAAAATTGCCCCTACCTTGATGGAGAATGGATGATGAAACAGGAAAATCTGGTCTGCACTGCACATCAACTAATCACAAACAGAACACCAGAATTTACAATAAACACAATGACATTGATGGATGAATTTGTTTGAATAGTTTCAAAAATATAGATGCGTTGCGTTGCGGATGAGATGCGTTTGCGGCGTAAGATGCGGTCGCGATGCGTGCGGTTTGACAAATGCCAAATAACAACGTTACATATAAATTTTAAATTTCCCGCGATGTGCAAAAGTAGTGCCACAGACAATGTTGGAGTTTGGGATAGAGGAAGTCATAGACAAAAGGAATATGGGAGTAAGAATCAAGGATTTACTGGGGCAACTTGTCACAAGAATGAATAGTGTAAAATCCTCCCAGTAAGCTCTGAAAAACCAAAACTCGGCCAAACCACCTAGATTATTAAAATATTCATCACTAATAGATACAGGTCGATTCGTGGTGAACACAAGCGTTTACCGACCTTTTATTGGCGAAATTTCTTAAATAATCACCTCTGTCGCGTAAAAATATTTGTTAAAAATATTTTTCAAATGATTTTTTACGATGATACATCTTTCGAAATTAGATCGGAGTCAAATCTCACATATTTCAGCTATAGGCCCCCGCGTATTTCTTTTAGGGTGTCTGGCACTCTATCCATTTTTACGATGCAACATTTAAACAGCAGTGAGGGCTGCTATAACGCGGGTCATAATTGTTTTTTAGCTCTCACCGGAGGACGACATTAAAATTCTGATAAAATTTTAACGTCCCACTTGACTTTATAGATTTTCCTAAGGTTAAAAAATATTCGTACATGACAGAATACGGCAGAGTTCAGAAAAAACTGAGAGTGCGGCTTGGAGTAGCGGGCGCCACATTCAACAGTATGAAAGCTGTCTTACTGGGTTAAAACAAAATCCGCCTGCATTAGCGGCCTCCGTAGCGTAATGGCTAAGACGCTAGACTCACGATACGGAGGTTCCGGGTTCGATTCCCGGTGAGAACACAAAAAAATCAAAAGTGATTTTTCTCAAGCCTGGGTGTTTGTGACGTTGTTCCCCTCTGTAATTGGGCTTCCTGGCCTGTTGAGGTGGTTAAAAAAATTTAAAAAAAAAATTAAATTAAAAAATTAAATTAGACCTGTTCTCCTCTATGGCTGCGAATCATGGCACCTAACCAGAGCCCAAGATAGCAGACTTCTGAGTTTTGAGAATAGGTGTCTAAAGCCCACTTTATATGGCGCAGTTTACTACACAGTTTCCTGTGCAGTCTGAAAACGGTCCCGTATAAAGCTAAAACTGCATGAAAAACTGTGTGCTAGTGTCAGATTTAAGCTGACATGACAGTCAATGTTTTTTATGTAAACGTTTAAATAGACATTGGTTTATTGTATGCTTTTAAATACGTAAAAAAACAATAACAAATATACATTATTAGCTAAATATACAATTTCCTGAGAGCAAACATACGATAATAACTTACAATCGCGTTTCAAAAATACACATATTTAGCGTGTCTTTTGACAGAAGTTTGACAGACTGCACAGTTTTCTGAACAAGAAACTGTGTAGTTTTCTGAACAAGAAACTGTCTCATATAAAGTGGGCATTAGAAGAATTTTACGTGTGCGGTGGTTTGACTTTGTAAGGAACACAGAGGTGAGGCAACGGACGCAGCAGCCCTTGGTATCTACTGTCATCCGGCGAAGGCGTTTCGGCTGTACTCCGAGTACGTATGCCTCCCGAGAGCCTTAACCATGCTTGCCTATTTTAGGTTCTCGGCGTTCTGGTCGTCTACTGTTGACAATTCGCCGGCAGCTTGCGTCAGAGCTGCGGGACGTGGATTTGACTTGGGAGGATGCACGGGAGCTGGCGGCTGATCTCTTGGCCTGGAGGCAGCTTGTGGATTCCATATGCTCCACATAGGGAGCGGATATGGTATGATGAATTAATGCAATCTAATACCTCGTATTATTTACTCGATGACTATCTTGCTATCCGCTTTTAAAATACAATACTGCAAGAAATGAAATAAGAAATGAATAAAATGTAAAGTTATTTAGGGTTAAATGTAAAAAATGTTAGTGTAGGTATTATATTATAGCTAAATTGAAAAACGTATGATGGTAGGATAGTTAGGATAATAAAATAAAAAAATTAAGTGTAATGTAAAATAATATTAGTCTATGTAAAAAATTATATGTAGGTACTTAACAAATATAATCATAAAAAAATTATTTAAAAAATGAGACGGTTGAATTAATCGCAGACTGAAATAAATATCTCATACGGGAAAATAAGATAGTTTTGTTTTTAGTTTTCTGCAGTCAGGTTTTCCTCTCCTTCGTATGGTCCTGGAAGGTTTTGCCTGTTCTTTTCGTAAGCATTTTGTTCCCGGGAGATACGTGGAAGAGATATATGGTGTTAATATAAAATATGACCTAAGATTGCGACGACCATGCTTAGAGATATGAGAGAATACCGTATTAGATTTTTGAGTTTTTAGAGAAAAACAGGAAATAATTTGCAAAAATGATCCAGTCCATTTCAGAAGATTTGAGTAACATAACTTTTATATTCGTAGTTCTATTATATAATTAAATATACACCGTTTAACAAAACTCGATGTACAAGCGGGGAAACCAGTGAATCTACATCACGTTTGGAGTCGATTTTGTAGTTTTTTTTTTTTGACCCTATGGGGTTTTTGAGAAAATTGAGTGAAAGGTTGATATTTTTTGCAAATCGTCATCAAATATCATTTATTTAGTCCAATTGGTGTAATTTTAATTCATCTGCAGTACTATTAAAAGCATTTTATGAGAGAGATTTTTTTTTTAATTCTTTCAACTCGGATTAAAAAGTCATATTACACATTTGACTCCAAATATGATGTAGCTTCACCAGTATTCGGGTTGTACATCGAGTTCTGTTACACCATGTGTATGTGTTTTTCATTTCCGTCTCGTAGCATAGTGGTAGCGCATTTGGCTACCGCGCACGAGGTCGCGGGTTTGAATCCCGCAGGTGGTCGACATGAAATATTTAGAAAATTGTGATTTTCATATTGACATTTCATGTGTGATACCTTGTACTGGTACTGAAGCGTAAGACTAATCATCTTGCCTTTAAGTAATAAATACTTTTGTTTGTCTGTAAAGTCGGTTTACGGACGATGATTTTACGTGATAACGTCATAAGAAAACATTGATGAAAAATAGCATACTTTTATGAATATAATTGAATTATTATTACTGAATTATTATTATTTTGTATAATACAAAGCAGGAGTTAATTTAAAATTATAATTTTTTCCTTGAATTAACATTTTTTTTTTTTTTTCTTCTTGTGTGCTGCTGCTGTCTCCTTCTACTCGGACGCATCGGCCGATGGAGTGGAAGAAAGATGGATGCGTCACAAACCGAACGCCTAGGCCGATCGTGCCTCTCTATCGCTTGCTCCGCGCTCTCGCTTGCACACTCGGCTCAGGCGGAACGTGACAATGAGTCATGCTTTGTCGTGTGTGCAGCCAGCGTTCATCGATTTATTAGACGTTATCACGTCAAAATATAGGGATTCACTACACTTGGCGTTCCGATGCGGTGCCCTATGCACCATTGGGTGCGGATAAGGGAAAGTAGTAGTAGTAGAAGTAGTTTCCCACTCACAATGGTAGATATTGGTCACCCTAGTTCTAAAATGTCTCTCACTCTAACATATTACAAGTACACTTTGAGTTTTATTTTCAAACTAGCAAAATGTTTGTTTCCGTTGTTGCCCGGTATTCAATTCCATAACCGTAAAGTGTCGGCAAATATATTGGGTTTGACTAGAAATGTGTTGTGTATTTCAAATAGGTGCATGGGGTTATAAAATAATAAAATAATGTATGAACTTAGGTAATTTGGCATAAAAAATTGTAGAGATGAAATATTATCACACGTTAGCCATAATACTTCATGTTTATTTTATTTTATTTTATTGTTTTTACGCCCATAGGGCTTTTACATACATTTTTAAATGATTACACAGTAGGTAGCTATTCATTACCGCCAGAGATGGCATCCAGAAACTGTTCCCTAAAATGCACTAGATTTGTGTTGAAAACATCAATATTGTTAGTCTACTTGTTAGCCAGTGCGTGCATTCTTCGTATCGGTGAGTTAGCACTGTAATTGGTCGATGATCAATTAAACATAGATTTTAATACTTTGAACAGAAAGATCAAATCATAGAAAGTTGTGTAGAAAAAATATCCATTGTCTTGTTATATCCTAGTCCTAGGAAGATTTAGTCAATTTTGGCTCAATCTCCACTTGTTAGAGAGAAACAGAATGATTCAAATTCATTAGATTCTAATACCCCCCCCCACCCTAATTTTTTTTTAAATTTACACTTTCCTTTATGTAGGCACATACCTGTATGTATTTTATGCAATGGATTTCCTGCTCCAAAAAATGAACACATACGTAAAAAGTGTCACATTTTTAAAAAAGTGTTTAATAACGAAACTCTTTTTTTCATTTTCTACGAATAACTAAAAAACGGTGGTAGAAAAAAACCATGATATTGAGTATTATGCCTCAGTTATATTTTTTGCGCGTAAAAGTGTAGTTTATTTAACAGAACTTCAAAAATCAAAGCGCCTAAAGAAAGTGTATCAGTGTGCATAGCTCGTATATTAGCATTTTTTCTATATTGATACAATTCCCACTCGACCTTCTGCAGCGCCCCCTAAATGTTCAAAAATCAAAAAACGCCCCCCCAGACCTCCAAAACGCCCACCAAAGAGCGCTGGCGATGGCGCCCCGGTTAAGAAACACTGTATTAGATAGTGGAAGATAGATAAAGTTGTCTTTTTTTCACTGCAAAATACAAATGGAACATACAATTTTGACATTTATCTTTGAAATAGTATGTCTAGTGTTAATTTAACATGTCTATAACTAAGATAGATGTCAAACCTAGCGTGTATATACAGATAACGTGTTAGATCATTCTGCACCCAACTGCATACGTTTTAAATTCACAAATCTACTTACCTCATGAAGAGATTTAGCCTCCTTGATAATGACATTCCACCCTCACGAGTCTTCTGTTCCCAGCATCCCCTCCTCCTCCCAGCTTATCCAGGATCCACACCAACGGGCACATTGTCCATGCAACGCTGTCTCGGCCTACCCAGAGATGAAAAAAAACACACACCAAACACTAAACCATGTAGATGGTGGAAACATAAAAAAATACCATCTTCAACACAAGAAGTAAAAGGAGTCAGTTATGTGTGACACCTAAAATGAAAACCGCATTTGGTCAAAGAAGTCACATATATCTGGCTCCTAGAATTTATAACTGTATCCCACCTTAAAATAAAATAGAAAAAGTTAAAAATAAATTTTGTCTATTCGCGAAAAACTGGCTTCATGAGATGGGCCCAGAGAGCTGTCTTGAGTTGGTCACCCCACCAAAATAGATGTTTAGTATTAAAAAAATTTATACTACCCTCAAGGAAAAAAAAAAAGTATTGTAAATGAATATCTCGGCACGGGCATTGCCCAGTGAGGTATTTCATAGATCTAAAAAAAAATGTAAATTATAATATGTAATAAAATATTTTTTTTTACATGTCTTTGCGCTAAACTAACAAAATATATTTCCAATATTTTCTCTGCTTTCTTTTACATAACCAAACAAAAACAATTAACTGTAACTTATGAGTCTTATACATTTAGGTAGGTGAATAACATTATGTCACACTCGGCCAATCAAAGGATCTCCCACGCAAAATTCGCAACAATAAATTACAACAATTAATCGCAACGCTAATTCAGTTGACACCCAGTTTTTTGTTGAGTCGGGATGTTTTGAATCTTTCTTAAAATATCAACAGCTTAGTTTTTTTCCATTTTAATTATACGTAAATGTTTTTTGTACCGACAAAATTCAATTATTTCGGGAAAATGTACTATTATTTTTATACATGTGAGTTTCTGGTGCCCGATTTATAAATATAAACAAATGTGAAGATGACTTAGCTGCTTCTTGCTGGCAATATCATCAACCATTTTTCTCTATGAAAAATTATACCTATATTTAGGTGAGTACAATTCTTTTGAAAGCGTGATTAATTACGGGTGATTTCTACTACTGCTTTTCTTCATTCGCAACTAAGGGTGCATAGGGCATTGAATGGGTACATTGAGAAATGATAAATCACCAAGGTAAAGTTGGAAACGCGAAATTAATACTTCCTAAATTTAATAGTTGCTATGGCGAAGAATCTTCAATTCTTTCTTTTCCTAGGCAGATAATCAGCATTGGTAAGATAGCTTTGTAAAAAAGGGCCACCATAGAGCATATTGTATGTATGTATGTTACAATTTTTTTTGTATTGTTCGGATACAATTTCTCAAAAGCTACAATTTAATTTTAGATTCGCATTAATTTTATTTTTTATTAAATTACGATGATTTTATATGCCAAGAACTATATCTAAAGATATCCACTGATAACCACATGGTTAGTGGATTTTAAAAAAAAACATTAAAAAAATATGTTGAAAATTAACGCCATTTTGAGGCACTGAACTTGAAAAAAAAAGAAACAAATGAAAAATTTCAGCAGATTTCATTTATTTCCAGAAAAAATGTCTTGCTAACTACAGCCAATCAGAAGGTAGAAAAACCTGATTATATGACCCTCTAACCATTTGATTAAATTTTGCCATTAAATACACACTTTTTTTTAATTAAAAAATTCTTTAGTGTAATTATATTTGTTTGATGCATCGCTTTGAGAAAACGGTATTTACTAGCACTGTATCTTAATCATTTCATTACATGATTGAAGATGATCAGTCTCACGCTTCAGTGGCATTCCAAGGCATCATTACTACTACTACTCTCCCTTATCCGCACCCATGGTGCAGAGGGCACATTCGCATCATAGATTCTTTGGGGATACTTCATAAAGCGAGGTCGAGCTGTCAAAATCCACAAAAGTTTTTACTCTCTGGATTATAGAGGTACAGCATAGAAATGGGCAAGCTGTGATTGGTTGGATTTAAAAATCTTAACCTACTGTATGAATTTCGCTTTTAAATAGCTATTTGATTTTAAATTATTTAATTAAACCCAACCTATCCTTACCTACTGTATAAATTTCATAGCCTATAAAATTACCTCGCTTTGTGAAGTATCCCCGATTCTTTTAGCCGTTTTTTCATCATTCATTCGCTTAGACCTTTCTTATTTTTGTCGATAGTGCTTATCTCAACTTTGCTCTTTGCATTGATTTCGACATAACATATCATATATACAGTTTTACCGCACATTCGCCTGAGATCGCATTTCAAATGATTCAGGGTTAGTAACTACTTATAATCGATCGATTAGTCTAATTAACCTATAACATGTCAAACTGTCAAATAATAGGGCTAGTTTCGCGAAATAAGTTTACCTGAGTGCCTTGGTAGGCTATCATATTAAAATAAAATTTAAGAAAATCACTGTCAGTATTTATTATATTGAATTGACTTGTGCAGTTAGTTTCTGGCACCAAAACGTAAGTCTGACCATCTTAATTTAATGTAATTAAATCATCTGAACCCACTGCACTGGTGGTGTATTATTATTATTATTATTATTATGGATAATTTATATAGCGCCGTTTTCGTATAAATATACCTCAAGGGCGCTTAAAATATTGAATTTAACGGCTCGGTAAATTTAAAGTGAGTGAAAACTCAATTTCCTGAGTAGAAAAATACCATTATCAAAATTAATCAAAAGATTTTGAGAACATATAGGTCTTAAGTTTCTTTCGAAACATCACTTCACTCTCACAGTTGCGCACTTCTGGTGGGAGAGCATTCCAAGCCACAGGGCCCGCTACCGCAAAAGCGCGCTCTCCAAATTTTGTGCGCTGTTTACGGATCGGTACTAAAACCCTGCCTATAGCTGCAGATGTAGCTGATTGAAGTGTGAGACGGGCTAGTCGCTGCAAAAGCACGATCGCCAAACTTGTGCTTGGACTTCGCCGGGGTTCACAAAGTCTTCCTCTGGCTATAGGGAGCAGATATAGATAAATAATGATGATGTTACCACTTGATATTTTAAAATATCATCATCATGTAAATTAAATATTCTCACTGTAAACATAAATTATGGCTTTTTAAATAACTTTTTGAATATACAAACATTAGAAAATAGAAGAATATTAAATGATTTGCTCTTTCTGTTCAAACTATTAAAATCTGAGGGGGGATAACGAACCCACCATCCACCCGCAGCTGTTATAGAGTCCTGGGGGACTCTCTTTCAGCTGCACATAGAGGAAATATATTCTACTATTTCATCTACTCTATGCAGTTTAGTGAGGGGGGAGGAGGATATATTTATATCCCCCCCACCTCTCTAAGGTTACCCCCCTCAGTATCTCCGTTCAATTTATTCAGAAAAATAACATTTACAAATATGTACATATAAAACAAAACAATGAAAAAAGTAACTAAAGTAATTTACACATAATAGACGTATGTACAAAAAAAAATTACTATTAAAATCTATGTTTGATTGTTGTCAACTAACAAATTTAATTAGTATACGAGTGCCTGGTCGAGTTACCCGTAGTAATGCACTATTTTATTGCAGCCAATCATCGAAAAATTACAGTGCAAACTCATCTATACGACGAATGCACGCACTGGCAAACAAGTATGCTAATAATATTGATGTTTTCAACACTAATCTAGTGCATTTTAGGGAACAGTGTCTGGATGCCATCTCTGGCAGTAATGAAATAGGGCTTTTAACGTCTACCTGTGAAAACCTGTAATTAGTCTACTCTGTTTTCTTTTAATGTTATTATAATGATTATATTTGACTGTTGGTTTTCCTGTAAATAAATAAATAAATTTAAAAAAAACAATAAAATAAATAAATGAGCCGTTTCCTTATTTTTTATCTACTTTAGATTTCCAGTTGGGCTGATGTATTTCTAAAATTATAATTCTGCTCGCAAACACTATGTAAACAAAACATAACTTTGTAATGGGATAAACATTTTGTTTTTATTAATGGAATTGACAAACTTGGCCGCGTAAACAAACTGTCATAACAAGCGCTTTACAAACTGTTTCTGAGTGTCACTCGACTTCTCGACTCAGACCTGAGCCAAATAGTGTAGAACTTAAAGGAACCCATACACGATGCGACTATTGAAGATCGCAACTTGGTGTTTTCGATTGATTGCGTTATTGGCCTTTTATGAATGAGGTAGCGGGTTCGATTCCCGGCAGGGCGGGGTAATGAGGGAATCCACTGTTTTCTAAAGTAATTTTTTTCTATAAACTTACTATTTAACTAAACAAAAAAAATATATTTCATATTTTTATATAAGTTATTGATGAAGATACGATTTTTTAAAGTTGCACATTTCAAATACCGCGCTAAATACCACTATGTACTAACTGCGTCATTTTTGCAGGAGTGACGTCATAAAACGGGTTGTTTAAGGCCATGGTATTTTCTCCAGCCAGTAACAAAAACTGTCAAAAAGCTATGCAAACTGACGCGGGAAAGCACAGATAAAATATACCGTCGACTCAACTGTCCATATACTGTTAACAGCTGTTCTAGGGAGACTGAATGGCGGCCATCTTTTTTGCAGTATAAGCTTGTATGTAGATTGTATTCCATATTAAAATGCCATGGAGCGCGGCTACGGGGGCTTAAAAACGGAAACCGGAAACACTACACTTAGATACAAGGAGTGACGTCATTGTTTAAGATTTTGAAATGAATGCTTTTTTTCAACATTTTTTATTTAATTTTTGCGTGCGTTTTTTGGGATATTTCATCCCACTTCAAAATTTTTAAAAATATTCGCGTCTACACGAAAGCATTTTTAAAATTCAATTCCGGGTAACAGTGGATTTCCTCATTATATGAAACATTTAATAACAATTGTTTTTCATCATCATCATAAATATGAGCCCGTGAAGATCCACTGCTTACTGCTGGACATAGAATAGGATAGGAGGATAGGATGGTCTTTGGATAGGTATTGTGATAAGGTACGGCAGGGGACGTATAAAATAGTGTCTGCCAGATAGGATGATAGTGTGAGATGCACACATGCGTTCTGTCCCCTCCCCTCTTTTCCCTAATCCCCCCTCCATTGAGACCCTGACCGCGGATGCACGGGTGGATGTCTGGGGATGGGGGGCCTGGCGAGGCGGGTTACCGGTCTCCACGCGGGTGGTAGTAATTACTAATAAATAATGATCGGGGTAGAAACTAACATACCCTACCACTGTTAATTTGGCCGACTCTGGTTGGTTTGGGTGATGGAAACAATGACAATTATAATACATAAGCCGAGACAGTGGTAGGGGCAATGAAAGCATTTGTTCGCGTACATTACGTAAATTCATCCGTATTTTTTATCACACTAACAATCTTAAAATCGCGGTTTAGCTTGTTGAAAAAATCAGTAGAGTTGGCTGGACTGAAAAAAAACTCAATAGTCTTTAAAGCAGTCTAGGGAAAGGGTGGGGCTTTCATTGCTGGACATGGGCCTACCCCTGCTGCCTTGGGGGAGGAGCGGGGGTTTTGGTATTAAACCACCACGTGCAAAGTGAAGTAAAGCGATTTTCACAACAACAAAAAAAGTCATACCTTTGATTGGTTTTGAAACGTAAGACAAACCATTTAACCCTCAAGTAAAAAATTGACAAAATGGACTGCACTTGGTTTACTAATTAATGCAGTACCATTAGCTCCAGACAAAGGTAGTTGAAAACAAAGTGTAATAGGGTTCTTCCCGATAGCATGAATATCCTTGAAAACGTTATAAATATTTAAAGTATATTTTTACAATTCCAACGATATAAAACACAATGATCAAAAATGTTGTTTTCATTTATAAATTTATGTTTTAAAAACACGAAATTATGAATGACTTTTAACGCCCGTTATTGGCTAATGACGTCATACCCGTCCATTATGAAAGGCGCGAAATTCATTACGAAGTGAGCGCCCATATTGATGTGACGTCACACCGCATGCGCGCCAAATGGAGGATTTTGCGAGCGATTTGAAAAAGCGCTATTTTAAACCGCGCTAGAAAATTTATATGACATCGTAAAAATTAAAAAAAAAATTCCCTTGACATTGTTATTTTTCAATAAATTTTTTGAAATAAAAAATAAAAAATCGTAAAGAACCTTAATTCTATGAAGTAAATATAAAAAAATAAGTTGGTACTGAAGCGTAAGACTGATCATCCTACATTCATGTAATTTAATTATCAAGATACACTGCATTTGGTTTACCAGTGCAGTGCCCTATGCACCATTGTGTGCGGATAAGTGAAAGTAGCAGTAGTAGTTATAAAAGTTGCACGAGATTATACCGACACACTTTTTTCTGCAACTACATAATTTTTTTGCATTATATCTTCATAGATTTTGTTTTCTCTAGTAAAACTAAATTTATACGAATAATCGGCCGTATCTTGAGCGGGTTCCTGAACCATTTAAATAATCGTACCTACATTAAAGTTTTGTGGAAGTGTTTGATGTAGAACAGTAGTAAGGGTGTGTATTGTACGAGTATATGTGTATTTACCAGGGAAATATGAGGTTTCCTAGCATGTGACACATATTGTCATGGGGAAGTCTTTTATGTTGTGTATCGGGGTTTCTAAGCAGAACTAGAAGACTATATATTTATATTATTGTAGACAAGGACACTCTCGTGGATCAGAGCCTCTATTCTACATAAAATCTAGCGATTGTAACGTCGCGCGATAAAAATCAAATTAGAATCATGGACCTTTTAAGTAAACACTAGAAAAGCTATTTAAAGAGAACTTTCAGTAATTTATGTTCCATTAGTATTTCGTAGTGAAAAAAGGGACTACTATATATATTTTCCACTATCTTACGTTTTAATCATTCTGTTTTCATTTAACAAGTTGAGATTAAGTCAATTGACTCAATCTTATTAGGACTAAGGCATGACAAGGAACGGAAAAAATAGCCCATCTATGTAAAATAATGCGAATCGTGGCACTCAACCAGGGCCCCAAGATAGCAGACTTCTGAGTTATGAGAATAGGTGTCTTAGAAGAGTTTTAGGTGTGCGGTGGTTTGACTTTGTACGGAATACAAAGGTGAGGAAACGGACACAGCAACCCTTGGTATCTACTGTCATCCGGCGAAGGCGTTTCGGCTGGCTATGCCATATACTACGTATACCTCCCGAGAGCCTTAACCATGCTTGCCTATTTTACAAGGCATCAGGCTCTCGGCGTCCTGGTCGTCCACTGTTGACAATTCGTCGGCAGTTTACGTCAGAGCTGCGGGACGTGGACTTGACCTGGGAGGATGCACGGGAGCTGGCGGCCGATCGCTTGGCCTGCAGGCAGTTTGTGGATTCCATATGCTCCACACAGGAAGCGGATATGGTATGATGATGATGATGATGATGATGATGTAAAATAAACGCCTTGAGTTGAATACCGATTTCCGCGCTGCAATTCACGAAATTCGCAGAGCAGTCATCTAGAAAGGGATTAGTATTGTGAATAAAATTTATATAGCCTACTCCGCAGTTCGAAGTGTTCTCCTTTTTGCGTGAACGTCCCGGTATGTATGAAATGATTCTTACTCGATAGACGTAGATAGCCACAAAGAAAAGGCACTGAAGTGAACCAGTTAAATCTGTATTCTTTATTTTTTATCGCATGACGTCAAAAACACGAGATGTATTTTAGAAAATCAAGGACTCAAGACCCCACCCCTACCCATGGGGCCCCCACCCGTTCAAAATGGATTAAAAATAAATTTGAAAACAACCCCAAAACTGGTGGATTAAAATCATTTTTGGAGTTTTTAAAGTGTAACGTGGGCTTTTGAAACTAAACTGGAAAAAAAAATTTTTCCCCGAAATGGCTTTCGGTGAATTTTTTTGGGGGGGAAAGGGGGGGAAAAACCGGGGAGGTTTTTTTTTTTTGGAAAATTTTTTTTTTGGTTAATTTTTTTTTAAAAAAAGGTTTTTAAAAATTTTTTCCCCCCCAAAGAAAAACCCAAAAAACCCAAAAAAACCCTTTTTTTTTTTTTTTTTGGGGAAAAACCCTTTTTTTTGGGAAAAAAAGGGGCCCTTTTTAAAAGGGGTTAAAAAAAAGGGGTTTTTAAAAAAATAATTTTTTTTTAAAATTTTTTTAAAAAATTTTTAAAGGCCCCAAAAAATTTTTAAAAAAAAAATTTTTTTTTTTTGGAAAAATTTAAATTTTAATTTTTGGGTTTTTTTTTTTTTTTTTTTAAAGGGGGTTTTAAAAAAAAAAAAAAATTTTTTTTTAAAAAAAATTTTTTTTTTTTAAAAAAAAAAAAATTTTTTTTTAAAATTTTTTTTTTTTAATTTAAAAAAATTTTTTTTTTAAAAAAAACCCCCCCCCTTTTTTTAAAAAAAAAATTTTAAAAATTAAACCCCCTTTTTTTAAAAAACCCCCTTTTTAAAAAAAAAAAAAAGGGCCCCCCCTTTTTTTTTTAAAAAGGGGGGAAAAAAAAAAAAAAAAAAAACCCCCTTTTTTTTAAACCTTTTGGGGGGGGGGGGGGGGTGGGGGGGGGGGGGGGGGGGGGGGGGGGGGGGGGGGTTTTTTTGGGGGGGGGGGGGGTTTTTTTTGGGGGGGGGGGGGGGGGGGGGGGGGGGGGGGGGGGGGGGGGGGGGGGGGGGGGGGGGGGGGGGGGGGGGGGGGGGGGGGGGGGGGGGGGGGGGGGGGGGGGGGGGGGGGGGGTGGGGGGGGGTTTTTTTTTGGGGGGGGGGGGGGGGGGGGGGGGGGGGGGGGGGGGGGGGGGGGGGGGGGGGGGGGGGTTGGGGGGGGGGGGGGGGGGGGGGGGGGGGGGGGGGGGGGGGGGGGGGGGGGGGTTTTTGGGGGGGGGTTTTTTTTTTTTGGGGGTTTTTTTGGGGGGGATTTAAATTTTTGGGGAAAAAAGGGGGGGGGGGTTTTTTTGGGTTTAAAAATTAAAATTTTAATAAAAAAAATTTTTTTTTTTTTTTATTTAGGCCCCCCCCAAAAATTTTTTTTTTCCAAAAAGGGGACCCCCCAAAAAAAATTTTTCCCCATTTTTTTCCTTTCCCCCCCTTTTTTTTTTTTTCCCCCAAAAAATTTAAAATTTTTTTTTTTGGGGGCCCTTTTTTTTTTTCCCAAAAAAAAAATTCCTTTTTTCCCCCCCTTTTTTCTTTTTTTTTCCCCTTTTTTTTTTTTTTTTATTTTTTTAATTTTTAAAAAAAAAAACCCCCGGAAAAAATTTAAAAAAATTTCCCTTTTTTTTCCCCTTTGGGGTTTTTTTTTTTTCCCCC
>JAGVSP010004731.1:0-14778 GCA_022494985.1 Micrasema minimum
TGTTGAATCTAACCTTGAAAAAATAAAATATTTTCTCAACCAACTAACTAACTAACTATCACGCCATTTCTCCGAAGGGGCAGGCAGAGAGGATAGAACGCCACGCCACACCACTCTGTCCTGGCACACTTATCTCTGCTTCCTCCACGTTCATACACCTTCTCATGCACGCACGTCGGTTATTCCGACTTCTTACATGCCCCACCTGTTTTTACTTGATCATTTGCCAGGTTGTCTTTCTCGGCCTTCCTCGACTTCTACATCCAGGCACAGTCGCATCGTATATTTTTTTGGCCGTTCTTTCATCGTCCATTCGCTCTACATGACCGAACCAACGTAAAACAATTGCACAAATTCGTATTAAAACGCTGTTTTTAATTTTGTTTTATATATGGATAGTTTCAATTTGTCTAAATACATGATATTTGATAACAATTTTCAAAAAATTATTCGAAAAAAAAATCAATTTCGTAGGTAGGTATCTACTCAATTTTCTCGAAAACTATGGGTCAAATCAAAAAAATTCATTGTACAAAATCGACTCTTAATATTATGTAGATTCACTGGTCTCCCGCTTGTAGGATCGAGTTTTATCAGAAAACTAAGAATAATTTATCGAAAATGTCGTAGTTCTTTTATTGATTTATTTATTACATTTCACACATTTAATAATCACAACAATGGGATGGCGACTCAATCAGTAGAGACCCATGCCAATGATCTGGCCCCGACTCACTAGATAGTCCGTGTCGAGTCAGGGCATTGTAGTATTATACATAAGTTTGATTTCGCAAATTTAGAATTTACAGCATCCCAAAGATTAATGAACAAGGAATAATTTTAATAATAAATAAATAATTATTTTAATTCATCATTTTAATCATAATTTTCCTCTACAAGTAATATTACTGCAATTCTTTTATCAACTGGAAGATAACCAAATTGTTAGTAATTCTTATAAAACATAAATAATTACTAAGTACTACTTTCCCTTATCCGCACCCAATGGTGCATAAGGGCACTGCATCGGTACACCAAGTGCAGGGATTCTTGATCATTTTATTAGGTATATTTATGTAGGTAAGATGATCAGTCATACGCTTCAGTACCAGTAGGTACTATAGCTATACCTACATATTAACAATTTCTTATGTACAAACACAGTTACGATAACAACTTACAATTGGGTTTTTTCCGATTTTCTATTTTTTATTTAAAAAAATTGATTGAAAAATAACAATATCAAGGGATTTTTTAAAAATTTTTTACGATGTCATATGAATTTTCTAGCGCTTTTTCAAATCGCTCGCAAAATCCTCCATTTGGCGCGCATGCGGTGTGACGTCACATCAATATGGGCGCTGACTTCGTAATGAATTTCCCGCCTTTCATAATGAACGGGTATGACGTCATTAGCCAATAACGGGCAGTTAAAAGTCACTCGTAATTTCGTGTTTTTAAAAACATAAATTCATAAATGAAAACAACGTTTTTGATCATTGTGTTTTTTTATCGTTGGAATTGTAAAAATATACTTTAAATATTTAAACGTTTTCAAGGATATTCATGCTATCGGGAACAGCCCAATTGCGCTTAAAGAATATACCCACATAGGTATTTAGCGAGTCTTTTGACAGACTGTAGGTACAGTGGATAAGAAACAGTACAGCTTTAAGTCCCGTATAAAGTGTGCAGTATATAAAATATTATATTCAAAATAATGTAAAAAGACGAATGAAATTCAAGACCAATAGATCGAAAACATACCCATGGATAAAATTAAGATATCTAACTAACCGCTATTTCCCCGTAGAGGTAGGTAGAGACGATAGGACGCCACGCCACTCTGTCCTGACACACTTCCTTCGCTTTCCCTACATTCATACATCTTCTCATGCACACTCGCCAATTATTCCGACTTCTTACATGCCACGTCTTTCTCGGCCTTCCTCGACTTCAACATCCAGTCACACTTGCATTTAAACTTCTTTTAGCCGTTCCTTCATCACTCAATCGCTCACATGACCAAACCATCGTAAAAGGTTAATTTTGTGGATAATGCTTATCTCTTCATCCTTGTTTTTCCAACACCACGCTTCACTACCATACATAAGGGTTGGTACCAGAACTAATAGCTTTAATGAAATAAGTTGGTGCTTTCTATCTGCATACATTTTACAGCATGCAGGAGGCACCCTAGCACTAAATCCGGAGGCCGCGCCTTCGCCGCTGCGGGCCCTGCCTCTTGGAATCGGTTCCCTTCATAATTTAGACTCATTTTAAGTCCCAATGAACTTCGAGAAAAACTAAACAATTATTTAATTTATAATTGTTTTAATTTAAGATAATTCATATCAATGAAAGTCCCACCTATTCCCTAGACTGTTTTAAAGACTATTGAGACTTTTTTCAGTCCAGCACAACTCTACCGATTTTTTCAACGAGCTAAACCGCGATTTTAAGATTGTTAGTGTGATAAAAATACGGATGAATTTACGTCATGTACGCGAACAAATGCTTTCATTGCCCCTACCACTGTCTCGGCTATGTATTATAATTGTCATTGTTTCCATCACCCAAACCAACCAGAGTCGGCCCAAATTAACAGTGGTAGGGTATGTTAGTTTCTACCCCGATCATTATTTATTAGTAATTGCTACCACCCGTATGGAGACCGGCATACCGCCTCGCCAGGAACCCCACCCCAGACATCCATCCATCCACAAAACAATCACAATATTTTGCAATGATTATTTTTAAAGTTTCAGAATTACGTGCTTGGGGCGCTAAACATATTGTTTTAACGTTAGCTATGTAGGTACAGCGCCCTTGAGGTGATTTCTCTTGAAAACGGCGCTTTATTAGTCATCCTATTATTATTAGACCACAATCTATTATGTAAAGTGATATCTACCTACATATTTATACCTATATAGGTTGAGTGTCCCATATTTTTCAAATTGAGTATTATTTTTTAAAAAATTGAAAAACTTTGAGGCCTTGTCGGCACGAGTTAAAATCATTGTACACATATGAAATTTCGTATGTAAATAGGCCATAGTAATTGTAAAAAAATCGGTGTGCGTCGGACCACACGGTGGAAGTTATACTTCTTTGGCCATTCTCATACACCCACTCACGCACACAAACAGACAGGATATATAAATGAAATATAAGACATTTTTCAATATTATTCAATATATTTATATTCAATATATTATACGTGACTTCATTATTATATTATACACTATATTATCATTATCAGTTATTTCTTCTATAATCATTCTTTCATCTTGCTCATTTTCTGGTTGGTCATTAGAAATCGTACTGTATTCCAAGAAAGACACAATTAAAAACCACAATTTTCACTGAAAAACACTGGGAACATAGAAGAGCAACGTTATTGTCTTGAAGCGCTATCGGTGTTGAAACTTGGTACTGTTAATTCCGGCTTCAATATCAGTATCAATAAAAGTACCGATACTTGTATCAAAACAAGTATCAGATACAAGCATCAGTGACTGTGGCGCCATTTTCTCTTAAGCGCCATTTTCTCTTAAAAATCAGCGTGACGCGGTTTCTCGACCAACATCCCACCCCAAAGTGTCTAACGGGCGCAAAGAAGTATAACTTCAAAAAGATAGAGGGTATGCGTTTTCAAAATAAAAAATAAAAAAATGATACTATATTTTGTTTTCACCCTACTAGGGTGACCCTTATTTTTCAACTTAATTATTATTTAATGCATAGGGCCTACTTTCTTTTTTTTTTTGCTATACAGGGTGTACAATCCAAATGGGTCAGTATGGTGAAGTCGGAAACTATGAGAGATAGCGAGATCTGTTCTTAGGAACCATGACGTCGATTTTAGATTTAATAATAATTACATTCAAACTTTTTTATTAACTCTCTCATACATAACCGGGAATCGAACCTGGTCAATATTTTTGTAAACCGCGTTAAACGCATTTTATAAACAGTACACAACACATAACACAATAATATTGTGAAAGTTATCAAAAATCAACACGAGGAGGTTATGAAAAGCCGTGTTTCATTTGAAGTTAATTCCAAAAACAGTATTCCATTTTCAAATTTCAAATGAATTGGTACGCCCGCTGAACAAATGCGTTCTAATTTTAAATAAACGCTATTTGTAATGCATAATACCGATGCAGATAAGATATGCATAAGTGGTCTCTTCAGATAATTGATGATCGATTCATATTATTCACGACTTTTTGCAAATTGATAAAACTGTGGGCATTTTAGTCTAATTTACTGTCAGTTGTGTTTACACACAAGATTTCGTAGCCAAATTGGGTCCTTTTTACTTAACGCGGTTACAAAAATATTGACCAGGTTCGATTCCCGGTTATGTATGAGAGTTAATAAAAATGTTTGAATGTAATTATTATTAAATCTAAAATCGACGTCATGGTTCCTAAGAACAGATCTCGCTATCTCTCATAGTTTCCGACTTCTCCATACTGACCCATTTGGATTGTACACCCTGTATAGCACTTGTTCAGAAAATTTCAGTTCATTTGGAGTACAGTAACCCGTGCCGACTTGCATCGGAACATGTTCATACAACATGAAGGGAATTTCTCTAATTTGAAAAACTTTGAGGCCTCGTCGGCACGAGTTAAAATCATTGTGAAATCTCGTATCTGAATAGGCCATAGTAATTGCAAAAAAGATAGAGGGTATGCGTTTTCAAAATCGAAAAAATATAGTTTTTGGTCATATTTGGGACTTACTTATGGCGCGGAAACAATGACTCTGACCAAGCAATCCTCCCATTAGTTGCAAGTTGCACAGAGGAGCATGGAGAGAATTATTCTTGGAATAACATTAAGAGACCGAAAAAGGAACGATTGGATCCGACGCCAGACAAAGGTCTGCGACGTGGTGGAGCGAATGAGGAAAAATCCACTGCTAGCCGGAATTGAATTTTAAAAATGCTTTCGTGTAGACGCGAATATTTAAAATTTTTGAAGTGGGATGAAATATCCCAAAAACGCACGCAAAAATTAATAAAAAATGTTGAAAAATAGCATTCATTTCAAAATCTTAAACAATGACGTCACTCCTTGTATCTAAGTGTAGTGTTTCCGGTTTCCGTTTTTAAACCCCCGTAGCCGCGTTCCATGGCATTTTAATATGGAATACAATCTACATACAAGCTTCTATTGCAAAAAAGATGGCCGCCATTCAGTCTCTCTAGAACAGCTGTTAACAGTATATGACAGTTGAGTCGACGGTATATTTTATCGGGGCTTCCCGCGTCAGTTTGCATAGATTTTTGACAGTTTTGTTACTGGCTGGAGAAAATACCATGGCCTTAATCAACCCGTTTTATGACGTCACTCCTGCAAAAATGACGCAGTTAGTACATAGTTGTTATTTAGCGCGGTATTTGAAATGTGCAACTTTAAAAAATCGTATCTTCATCAATAACTTTATAAAAAAATATTAAATATTTTTTTTTTGTTTAGTTAAATAGTAATTTTATAGAAAAAAAATACTTTAGAAAACAGTGGATTCCCTCATTGCTTGGTTGAAGTGGAAACGGGCCGGTCACATAGCCAGAATGGCGGGCGACAGGTGGACGAGGTGTGGAGACCGAGGAACCAGAGGCCTCAAGGATGAGATGGGTGGACGACATCAGGAAGTCTGCTGGAAGACAGTGGAGGGAGGAGTGGAGACGGCAGGGGGAGGCCTATGTCCAGCAGTGGACCTTAAGGGCTGAGATGATGATGATATTTGGGATACCCTAATAGGTGTTTCTAACGCTTCTTGGCTGTAGGTACCTAACTAAATAACGCCAAAACCCAAAAAAAACTTTCTTTACTGCGCACTTTACACGCGGGAAAGAAAATAGTTTCTTGCGCAGTTAGTTAGAAAACTATCCCGTATAAAGCGACAACTGACTGGAATATTGAATGGCCGGCGCGACGTTTGGCTGACCTTATAATGTTTTTTTATGTAAACGTTTAAGTAGATATTGGTACACAACGCAGTTCTGGTACCAACCCTTATGTATGGTAGTGAAGCGTGGTGTTGTAAAAACAAGGATAAAAGTAGACTGAATGCTGTTGAAATGCGATCTATGTGTGGTAAGAATATGTATGATAGGTGTACAAATGTCCAAATTAGTGAGTGCAAGGCTGAGATAAGCATTATCCACAAAATTAACCTTTTACGATGGTTCGGTCATGTGGAGCGAATGAGTGATGAAAGAACGGCTAAAAGAAGTTTTAATGCAAGTGCGCCTGGATGTAGAAACCGCGAAAGGCCGAGAAAGACAACCTGGCATGACCGAGTGCGTCAAGTACTTGAAAGTGGACATGTGAAAAGTCGGAATAATCGGCGTTTGTGCGTGAGAAGATGTATGAATGAAGAGGAAGCAAAGGAAGTCTGTCAGGACAGAGTGGTATGGCGTTCTATCCTCTCTGCCTACCTCTACGGGGAAATGGCGTGATGGTTAGTTAGTTAGATATTAGTAGGTATATTGAATGCTTTGAAAAACTAAAAAAACCATCAAACATAGGTATTTAGTTACATTATTAGCAATATTACCTATTTCATTTTATATCCCTACAGAGATGAGGTAGAATTCTTTCTAATTCAGGAATATGGATATTCGAGCGTTTACAGTGCTTATGACCTGTCATTGACTGGGTTAAGTGGCCACTTTATGTACTACAACATTCCCCATTCCGCTTATTAGCGAATATCCACACCAGGTAACATTTTTGATTTTGTATAGGTAGGTATATGTTACGAATCGAAAATCATTCACCAGCGCGTTAAAAGCTCCATCTATGCATTGATATATTAGAAGTTAAGTTTTTATTAGCAGATTACTTCATTTGAAATAATCGAATAATCGACGTGCGTGCATGAGAAGATGTATGAATATGGAGGGCGTTCTATCCTCTCTGCCTACCCTTTCGGGGAAAGGGCGTGATAGTTGGTTAGTTAGTTACTTCATTTTTGTAATTAAGACTCTGACCGAGTTAAATTAATTACTAGTAAACGCCTGCAGATGACTGTAATTTTGTTTGACTTATATTTAGACGAGGAATTGTATAGATACAACATTTTGGGTGTGTTCAAATACTTGTAAACAAATCTGGATTTATCCCAAGACGGGAGTGGGTATATATTTCATTTTATATCCCTACAGAGATGAGGTAGAATTCTTTCAAATTCAGGAATATGGATATTCGAGCGTATACAGGCTATATTAACAATACATAAATAGGTAGGTACCTACATACGATAAAAAAACTTATGATCGCGCAAAAAAAATACACATATTTAGCGTGTCTTTTGACAGAATGTACCAACAGTTTTCTTAACAAGAAACTGTACAGTTTTCTGTCCACATTTGTGCACATTATTTCCAATGCATCGATTGAGGTATGTAGGTACCTACCTACCTATACCTAAACATTGAATCATAATGAATTATGATTAAATAAAACGATGTTATGAGTTACTATTGGTTTATTCTATAGAAATAGAATTTACCTACACTACCTGGTTTCGGGAGTAAAGTTCTCCCATCGACTGGTGAAAAAGACACTAAATTAGAATACAGATCTTATACAGAAAAAATGAAATTGCAATACACACAAGATAGTGTGGGTAAAATTCTATTTCTATAGAATAAACCAATAGTAAACACATAACATAACTAACTAACCATCACGCCATTTCGCCGTAGGGGTAGGCCGAGAGGATAGAACGCCATACCACTCTGTCCTGACATACTTCCTTTGCTTCCTCTACATTCATACATCTTCTCATGCACATACGCCGATTATTCCCACTTTTCACATGTCCACTTTCAAGTACTTGACGTACTTGGTCGTGCCACGTCTTTCTCGGCCTTCCGCGGCTTCTACATCCAGGCACACTTGCATTTAAACTCCGTTCTTTCATCACTCATTCGCTCCACATGACCGAACAATCGTAAAAGGTTAATTTTGTGGATAATGCTTATCTCAGCCTTGCACTCTGCTCTAATTTGGACATTTGTACACCTATCATACATAGTCTTACCACACATAGATCGCATTTCAACAGCATTCAGTCTACTTTCATCCTTGTTTTTCCAACACCACGCTTCACTACCATACATAAGGGTTGGTACCAGAACTCCGTTGTGTACTGCCAATTTTGCTTCATACGATAAGTTCTTATTTGCCTCTATCGAATTCAACGCACCATTAAATCGTTTTATTTAATCATAATTTATTATGAAGTGTTACAAAGTGAATACCGAATCAATCAACAAAATATTGAATCATAAATTATCAAAATAGGAACCTAATTTCTTAATAATAGTTAATAGGTAAAAGCGTTGAGTTAAGATAAACTCACATTTTTAAAATACCGCAGAAGGTGCGTAGTGTCTTTTATCAGTAAATTAAAACCTACAAAACCAACACTTGTCACTACAATAATTCTTTAAATTATCAATAAACCTTTTGATAAACACTAATCACATCCAATTTTCAAAATACCTACATCCGTTTAACTAAAAAAACCTTGATCACTTGTCTAAAAACACGTTCAATAAAATAGGCGCATTTTAACTGTTTTTACACCGCTTCACAAGAGATTTAAAACAACGGATTTCCATTTTGAAACGCAATTCATTTAACATTTTAAATCACTCAGGTAGGTAGGTACCTAATCGGAATAAGCACACATAATTTTAACACACAAAATTAGCAATTTAGCTTAATTTTTCACTTAAAATATTCGCTCTACAGCAGTATTTTCACTAAACTAGAAGACGAAATTTAAAAACCCGACGTTCTATTCATTTTTTGAAAAACGATTCCATCACGAATATAGGTACGCCGCGCACACGAAAATAGTTTAAAAATCGAATTCCGTCAAAACACGCGTTCTAAAAACGTCCGAAAGCACAGATTTAAAACGACAAAATTTCAAATTCGGAACAATCGAATGTCAGACAGGCGATTCTGCGATTTTCACGGTTTTTTGCGACAATAGAGAAAAACGCGAATCATCCTCGGCGGTGCGTTCCGCGTTCGGCTTTTGGGATTATTTGAATTCAGAACGCGTTCAAATTTCCGACTGCGCGGCCGCCATTTTGGATCGGGGGCGTGGCCGGCGGCCAGACGCCATCTTAGCTCAGGGGTGGGGGAAGTTTGGCCCGCAATACAGGGAGGTTAGCAGCAAAGTATACAAAAATATTATATAGTTTTTTTTTTTAAAACTTTGTCCGTCTCGTGGTTCGTGGGGCAGAGGGTTGCATGCTACCATGCACCAGGTTGCGGGTTCGATTCTATATACCGCAACACCCATGAGTATAACACCAGAATTAAAAATAATTTAAAGACAATCAATAGATCTAAGACATGTACTCAGAACAGCATAATGTACAAAGGATTCAAAAGGTATAATGAACTACCGGAGACCGTCAAACAAATAAACGGATTAAATGAATTCAGAAGCAAGCTAAGTAAAATACTAATGCTATAATAAATATTTATGTAATATATTAGCTGTAAAGAATTTTTTATTTTTATAGCTAAATAAAAATGTACAAACAAACAAACAAACAATTGTCAGCTTCATAATTGTATAATACCTTGGACTGGCGATGACGCGTTTGATTAATGGCAGTAGAAGAACAAACATTAAAAAAATGATTTAACTTTAGAATATTATGTCTGTAGACCAAATAATTAAATAAAATGTTGCTAATGAAATTAACGAAATTGTTAATTCCAAGATATTTGCAAAACAAATTTTTAAAAAATTTATTTTTTCCATAAAATATGCAACAAGAAGTTCAAAAAATATAAGATTAGAAAAGAAAAGAAAGCTATGTGACAGAATTGTCTAATGTATAAGGGCATTAAAATGTATGAGGGGATTCCAGATGAAATAAGAAATGAACAAAATGTACAGTTATTTAGGGTCAAATGTGAAAAATATTAGTGTAGGTATTATATTATAGCTAAATTGAAAAATGTATAATAGTAGTATAGGAATAGTTAGGAAAAAAATTTTATAAGGAAGTGTAATGTAATAATATTAGTCTATGTAAAAATTATACAGTACTAAATAAATATTATAATAAAAAATAAAAATAAAATTATGTATCGGACGCTTAGCCAAGTAATGAATTACTCGGAGTTCTGATAAATTATTGTTGACATCAAATATGTCTCTCCGTTCAAATAAGAGTAATTCATCTATAAATGAGAGATAAATAATTGAGTCTTTTAGAAACAAAGGCAGCAATCTGCAATTTTTACTAAGGTTCATAATCGCTTATATGAATATATTGAATATATGAATATGTTGAATATAAATTTCATTTGCGCATCCCTAATTATTTAGACTCATTAAAGTTTTATAACCTTGAATCCCTTGCACTTAGAAGAAATATCAATGATCAGAGTTTGCTTTATAAAATTGTAAATAACAAATTTGACTCACCAGAATTAATTAATCTACTCTCTTTCCGTGTCCATTCCAGACCAACTAGACAGCCTAAACTTTTTCATATACCTAAAGTTAAAACAAATCACAGAAATAATTCTACGATTCCTCGAATTTGTAAGGCGTTTGATGATAAATTTAATAGCTTAGGTATGTTTAATACCCCATATAACAAATATATAAAGGAACTTAAAAACTTACAGACTTAAGATGACAAATATTTATTTACATTATAAGTAGATTCTTTTAACTGTTTAAAGCTACCTGCGGATACATATAATTGGATGGCAGGCATGTTATTGTTAATTATTAGTTTTAATTATATTATGTTTTTTACCTGTACATCTGTTTGTATCCCGAATAAAATAAAATAAAAATAAAATAAAATAAAAATAACTTATATGCATAGGAATGCATGGTATGGGAATACATAGGTATAAAAGACAATGCTAATAGGCTATTATGGGCCTTAGTGAAAATGCAGATTGCTGCCTTTGTTTCTATAAGACTGAATTATTTATCTCTCATTTATAGATCAATTATTCTCACGTGTCCATTTTTAAGCACTTGTTTTACTTGATCACGCCATGTCTTTCTCGGCCTTCCTCGACTTCCACATCCAGGTACACTCGCCTGAGAGATCGCTCCATTCAATCTACTTTCGTCCTTCATTTTTCAACTCTAAAATATTGTTTTTCTTTGTGCGTACGTATTAAAGTATTATAATATTTAATAACCACCCTATGATTCATGTAGTGTTAAAAACGCAATGCAAAAATGATCCCTATTTACCTTTGCCATTCGGGTCAAAATGTCTCCATCCCACGCCCGCTTTTAGATCCTTTCGCCCCGGATTTTAAAGTCTTTTGTTAGGCGGGCCGGGGCGTGGCCAAAGGGCCCGACTTTTGTTCTACACAATCCCAAGGGATTATAGGCCTTTTAGCAACGGCCCTAGGGACCATATTCGCCCGAGAAATATTAAAGAAAAAACGTCATAATTTATTGTGGCTACGACAGGATTGGATCGGAAAATTAGGGATGCGCGGTTAATCAGTCGATAATAATATGTCGATTTGAACTGAAAATTTTGTAAAGGAAGGAAGAATCTATCGTCCATGCGCTCAGTAGCTCCAAGACAAGAATCTATCTCCCTAAAAAGTTATATTTGTTTACACATAATCCATCATTATAATCTAAGTATGTATTGACTTAACAATATTTTTTATATCATGTATTAAAATCTGTTTAAACTGTAGGAGGCTAGAAAAAATCCCAATCGCCCATGCGCTTGGTAGCTGCAAGGTGTTGTGATCTAGTCTTTTTATTGTACAGCGCTCTTGAGGCGATTAATCGCAAAAATAGCGCTTAACAAATCATCCATAAAAATAATAATAATAATAATAATAATAACTTTCTTAAATTTAATTTTTTCGAACTTAACAAATCGAAGAGTCATCTTCAGGTTTCCTAGTAGGAAGCAGAAACCTTTATGATTGCAAGTGAGATTCAAACGGAATTATATCATCTACTACTAGGAAAACGCCTGAAGATGAATCTTCAATTTGTTATGCTTATAACATGGGAAATGATGTAATACATCAATGGATATAAGACAAATATATTTATTACAAATGTTTAAATTATGTATTTAGGCACCAAAACTTTTTTGCTAGAAGCTCAAATAGGTCTAGTCAAAGAAGAATCCGAGTGCTATAAATTCCACATTGTAAATCACGACTTGCTCAGAGACATGCACATTTTATTGCCCCCAGTTTCATTAATTCATTTTTAACTGACAAAAAAATGGCATTGTCAATTTTTCCTAATTTTTCATATTTTAAAAAATTTACACAAAGTTGGATACATAGTGTAAAGGTAGAATCAATCTTACTATAAAGACCATAGCTATAACACAATCTAGGTCATTTTTTATTTTTATATATTATTATTATTTCCCCTTTTCTTCTTCCGGTATAAAGATACCAAGGTATTTGAACTATCTTGTTTACATTATCTGTTATTTTTCCATTTTTACATGACTTTAATTTTCTCTTTTGCCAAGTGCATACTGTTTGACTTTTACAGTATACCCACAAACAGGCTATGCCTTGGTGGGATTTTTGTTTATATCTTTTTAATGTATATGTGTTTTTATTGTATTTCTTTGTAAACAAAAATTTTTATTTTGAAAATAGATAAAAAAAAAAAATTATTAAAAATCAAGTGGGCACTTAACCCAGCCAAAGACAGGTCATGAGCTCTGTAAACGCCTAGATATCCATATTCCCTTCCAAACTTTACGTCTCTGTTGAGATTTTAAAGCGTAAATTTCGATTAATATCGATCATTAGCCGAAAGTCGACCGGCGACCGTCGCATCTCTAGACGCTCCCAGGCGAGGCAATCGATATAGCGCTCACGACGGCCGACGAAAAAAAAAAATAAATAATATAAAAGTACAAATAAACGTTTTACAATGGCCGGCGCCCCGCGTAGTATAAAAATAATAATTACTGCGAGAGATAGATCTGTAGCTAGGTACCGTGGAGATAAAATGTATCAGGTCGTCTAATATCGAAACATAGTAAGCCCTCCTCAATTGGTGCCTTCTCCTCCATGTTCCTCCATTGGGACCCTGACCGCGGATGCTCGGGTGGATGTCTGGGATGGGGGGCCTGGCGAGGCAGTATGCCGGTCTCCACACGGGTGGTTACTAACTAACTAACTAACCATCACGCCATTTCCCCGTAGATAGAACGCCATACCACTCTGTGCTGACATACTTCCTTCTCATGCACATACGCCGATTATTCCGACGTTTCACATGTCCAAGTACTGGTCGTACTTGGTCATGGCATGTCTTTTTCGGCCTTCCTCGGCTTCTACATTCAGGCACAATTGCATTTAATCTTCTTTTAGCCGTTCTTTCATCACTCATTCGCTCCGCATGACCAAACCATCGTAAAAGCCGTTTCTTAATTTTGTGGATAATGCTTACCTCAGCCTTGTGCTCTGCTCTAATTTGGACATTTGTACACCTATCATACATAGTCTTACCAAACATTCGCCTGAGAGATTGCATTTCAACAGCATTTAGTCTACTTTCACGGGTGATAGTAATTACTAATATATATATAATGATCGGGGTAGAAACTAACATATACCTACCGCTGTTAATTTGGGCCGACTCTGGTTGGTTTGGGTGATGGAAACAATGACAATTATAATACATAAGCCGAGACAGTGGTAGGGGCAATGAAAGCATTTGTTCGCGTACATAACGTAAATTCATCCGTATTTTTTATCACACAAACAATCTGAAAATCGCAGTTTAGCTTGTTGAAAATATCGGTAGAGCTATGCTGGACTGAAAAAAGACTCAATAGTCTTTAAAACAGTCTAGGGAAAGGGTGCGGCTTTATCAAAACATAGTACGTAATGCGCAAAGAAAGAAGGAAGGCCGAGAAAGACATGGCATGATCAAGTAGGTACTGGAAGACATATGAAAAGTCGGAATAATCGGAGTGTGTGTATGAGAAGATAAATGAAATGTAGAGAAAGTGAAGGAAGTGTGTCATGACAGAGTGGTAGGTATGGCGTTCTATCATCTCTGCCTACCCCTTCGGAGAAATGGCATGATGAGGAGACGAGTGTTAGCCGGCGACAGGGCCTCTTGGAGGCGTCTAATGATGTCCATAAGCTCCACATAGGAGCGGACGTGACGAAAGAAGAGGAAGAAACAAGTCAGTTTTTTTTTGTAATTTCTCAACGAATTGTGCCTTACTGCATTTTTAAATTCGACAGTCGAATGTTTCAAGCCAAGTACGCTGACCAAGGTCGCGCGGTCTCGCTCGCACGATCCAATGCGCATTCAGTGCGCCAGAACGAGACGGGAGAAGGCGGCCATTGTTTTTATTCGGATATATTTTTTACATTTTTTTATTATCGAGAATTTTAATTAGATCGATACGGCGTCTCATCTGTGGTTAAGGGGGCAGTCCGAGTTTTAAGAAGCCGAGGTGGGCCGAAAAAAATAATGCTAAATAGTGCAAACGAGGAAATATTAGGTTGGTAGGTAGTATTTATTTGAAATGATAATAGTATATTCTTCTCACTTTAAATTTCCCGATCCGTTAAATTCAATATTTAAAGCGCCCTTGAGGTATAATTTAGGTATACGAAAAACGGCGCTATATAAATTTATCCATTAATAATAATGCACGGGTTGTGGTCTATTGGTAGATTCGAGGATTCCGGGATTAGAATCTCTAGGTTCGTA
>JAGVSP010004732.1:0-29691 GCA_022494985.1 Micrasema minimum
AGGAATGCATTAAAAATAACAATATACCATAAATAATGAAATGTACTCAAATAAATAAAAATAAATTCATTTTGCCATCTTAACCGAGCTTGTGTTTGATAACATAAATTAAATTTTCTAGTAGTATATTTAGAATTGACATGCCAAGTTAATTCATCACGATCTATTCCCACATAATATTAATTTGTTTTCTTTGCTAATGACTGAATAATGTTTCATAATAACACTATTAGTAATAATTATTACAAATCTAGACGGAAGATTGGATTCCTGGAACTCTGTGAAGAATCGTGATAAAGATGTTATATAAGATCGTATTGCATAGAAATAGAAATATAATATGGGTAATTATAGTGAACTGTTTTGTTGAATATAATTTGATTTAATTTGGAATAATTTTTATATTATATTATTCAAATACTCGGTTAGAGTAATCATTTTTTGAAATAAATAAATAAAAATGTATTTAAAAATCTCGATTCCTACATAAATTTGAGATGGTTAAAATACAGTTTTTATTAGCTGCGAGACGTGGACTTGACTTGGGAGGATGCACGGGAGCTGGCGGCCGATCTCTTGGCCTGGAGGCAGTTTGTGGAATCCATATGCTCCACATAGGGAGTGGATATGGTATGATGATGATGATGATGATGATGTTTATGCTTTTTTCTTACCCCTAATACGCACTTTTTTCTGAAATGAATAACTTTTTTGATAACAACTTACTGTGACGCAGATAATTATATATTCAGATCATAACGGATGTTACGGAGCTGAAAATTTTAAAAATGTTTTTTTAAGATTAGCCACATTTTTCCGGCTAAAATTTTTACGACAAGATTTGAAAAGCGCCCTATTTTCGAATTTTAAGTTAAAACTTTCAGAGTGAGAGTTTTCGAGTCATACTAAAATAATGCATCAAATTATAACTTTTATCGTGAATACAGCACTCTCCGAGTTTGATGATTAACGCTATTGTTTATACATTGACATTGAATTCAATATTCAAAATTGACAATAGTGTAACTTAACTCATTAAGTAAGTATTATTTATCTAAAAATTATATTTTTCTCAGTATCTTTGTGAACCTATTTATACCCTAAGATTTTTTATGTTCGAGCCATGCGCTGTTTCTATGGACCAAGCTATTTAAATAGTACATAATAATTTGCTCGGTACAATTTTAATAACACTGACGTGACGTTTGAACATAGCACGTACTTTTATTTATGTTAATTCTAAACCGGCAATACCTTATTTACATCTTAACTTGTCAGGTGCTATTAAACATGTTATTTTTTTGTATTTTTTCTTCATTAACCCAACTTCTACGAAACAGGAACCTCTCTGTACCTGGTAACGTAATTGACAATCACTGCATTATAAAAAGTTTTTCCTTGTTTATCTCTCCCACTCGCTCACGTTGATTTCCTGCAGTGGAACATGCATCCCTCTCCCTCGCAGAAAACTTTTGGATTACATATTTTTGGTTTAAGTACTTATTTTCTAAAATGTTAAATATTTTACACTTTGCTTATTTATTTTTAATTTAGGGGCCACGGCCATACATAAATTAGGTACGTCTTAAAAATAAGGGATTTGAATAAATTCATGCGGTGAAAATTGTTATATTTTAACTGGGTTCTTTATTAGAGTTCCAAAATCACGATTGTCAATGCGCTTTGTAGCTGCAGATATTGATTCTAGACAGACACCATTAAAAGTTACTTCAATCGTCGCAATGCGTTTGATAGCTACAGGATGCATTAAATTTTAGCTTCTTTGGTAATTAAAATGCGATCCCAAATAGATATTTCACTAAAATATGTATAGGTTAGGAAAGTATCCAATAAATATGTAAATATGTATAAAGTCATCGATTCATGCAACGGATTTCTATCCTGTAAAAAGGAGCATGTGCATCGCGGTTTCGCTAGTTTCCAGAACCATCTGCCATGCACCAGCTGAATTTTTTCCTTATTTACCCATCCTGGTATTAGATTTCGTAGGAAGTGGAGAAGTGTATCGAGTCCCGCAAACTGCAGTTCGGTGCATCGCGTGGCAGATGCTTCAAGCTTCGTGCCATATGTTGTTGCAGAAAGAAGTCTTAAAACTGCCAGCATCCGCTAGCTAGAGAGAAACAAATGTAAAGATTCGATGATAGATGACTTTTATCTGCCGCGTGCTTCTACAAAAAATCAAATTAGGAACTAATCGGTTCGTTTAAATCCACGATTGGGTTTTGCTTTTTGTCTATCCGAAGCGAGCAGCTATTTGTAGGAAATTCAATAAAAAAATATTCTATTTAAAAAAATCAATATCTTACTATAGTAACGTCATACAAAATTTTATTCTATCTTAAAAATCAAAATAGGAACTAATCTAGCCTAGCGAGCAGCTATTCGTAGGAAATTCCGCAAATATAGTTCGATATTTAAAATGATAAATGAAACTGATAATGATAAATGAGCGAATGGATGATGAAAGAACGGCAAAAAAAATATATGATGCGACTGTGCCTGGATGTAGAAGTCGAGGAAGGCCGAGAAAGACATGGCATGATCAAGTAAAACAAGTGCTTGAAAGTGGGCATGTAAGAAGTCGGAATAATCGACGTGCGTGCATGAGAAGATGTATGAATGTGGAGGAAGTAAGAGAAGTTTGCCAGGACAGAGTGGTTTGGCGTTCTATCCTCTCTGCCTACCCCTTCGGGGAAATGGCGTGATGGTTAGTTAGTTTATGTATTTGTGTCTAATTTAATCACAAAAAATAAATTAGGAAGTAATCGGTTCACACCTAGGTAGGTATGTACTTGTACATCATGAAATTTATTCTTGATTTTCGTTCGTGATCGCATTGCAGATTTTAATTTAAAAATACTAAGATTACCGTTATAATTTATTTTTCGTTGATAATGATATGTTTAATATTGTCCATAATTTGCAGGTTGGTACCTTTTACACCGTTATTACTAAGTGTAACCAAAATACCTATTTCCTGTTGACTGTTGCTAACGACTTCCTTCCGGCTTCCGCAGAGGGTACCAACTTCACCATATTCAATTCCCGAAAGACATATCAAATTATTGCTTTATGATTGGTTTTGTATTAGATTTTCAGTAAATGCATAATAATGCAGATATATTCTCAAGTCAATAAGTAATTTAAAAAAATATAGACAATTATTATTATGGATTATTTCCATATAAATGTAGCTTAGGGGCGCTTTAAATATTGAATTTAACGGCTCGGGAAATTTTAAGAAAATGAAACTCACTCTGTGAGTAGAAAATACAATTATCAAAATGAATCAAAAGATTTAGAGAACAAGTTTAGATCTTAAGTTTTTTTTCGAAACATCACTTCACTATCACAGTTGCGCACTTCTGGTGGGAGAGCATTCCAAGCCCGCAACCGCAAAAGCGCGCTCCCCTAATTTTGTGCGCTGATTGATTAAAATCTTGATAGTTTGTTATATGAAGGCAAGATGATCAGTTTTATCCTTCAGCGCCAGCCTTAGGTATCACCCGCGACCTTATGCACGGCAGCGCAATGCGTGAGTTGTCATTTGACCAATCTAACTTACTAAAAATCACGCCATTTCCCCGAATATAACAAATCGATAAATAAAAATTATGAAGGCTTCATCAAAAATGTTAGTTTTCATTTTACGGGTATATTTGATGCGTAGGTACCTATAGCATAGCCATAAAACTGAATCATAAACGCTTTCCGTCCCACATAAAACAGTGCGTTTAATATTTCTGTCATGTTTTCTACCTGCTTGAACTAAAAAAGTTAGTGAAAAACGTGCCAGATAATATATTCCGTACTAAACAATAGAAATTTTCACTTGAAAAGGTTTGTTACTAACTGGTGAATTTATTCACATATTCCACCTTGCACCTGGCCCTACAACTTAGTAAAGAACTGTGTCTTGTATGAATATGAAAGGATTGAGGTCCAAGCATATTACAAAAGGTGTTTTTATGTTTGTTTGGTGCTTAGAAGGAAAAATACCTCCGAGTTCTTATCTTTATACCTGTTTAAATAAGCGCTTGGTAAATCTTTCGAAAGACATCTGTTAGCGCACCCGCTACAAGATAACGTTAAATTTAAATAATATAATTCATCTTTTAACGTTTCGCGCACATTCACTACACAAAATATATTAGATCTCCAATTTGAATGTGCGAATAAGTAATAAAAAGTAAATCCGAACAGGCAGAAGCTTCTGAGTAAAATTGTCTTACATTTTTCTTCTGAATTTATTACGATACTTAGATATGCACGGAGAGACCCATCTTTTACGGTGCTGGGTTTATTTTAGTTCAGAAAAATATTCACCACCTACAGTTTTACTTGTAACCACGTGGTAGGTATTTAACTTAGGAATGTAAATATTCTTTAACAACCCTTATCATGAAAAGGGCCGCATCTTTTTTTATTCCACTCGAAAGTTTTTTTTTGTTTTGTTTATTTTCTGTTACATGTGACTGTCAGTGATATAACACTTCAATTCTTGGTTTCAATTAGAAACGTGTTCCTATAGAGTTGCCTTATATGGTTGATATAAAAACGAATATTACAAATATTTATTCATTGCCAAGATTGGCAACCAGTTTTGAAACAGGTAGAAGTAAAAAATATTAATATTTAAATTTAATATTCAACGTAAAAAAGTGGAACGGTCAAGGGGGCTAAAGCTCATCATTAGCCGGCCATCTGAAGTAAGTAACATTTAATTTTTCAAAAAACCAAAAACAATGTTTTATCGATCATGTTAGTAGATAAGTAACTCTGAAGATTTCTGTTTGTAATTGGTCGTCTTGGCTTGTGATATTTAAGATTTTCCCTACCTAAAAATATTTATCTGGAGATAATGTTACGCATATTTGTATCTTAGTCGATGCAAATAAGATTTCGTGTATGTAGAAAGTTTTTGAAAATCTTAATTTGACAATTAAACTTATTTGAATTAACCAACTGGGGAACACTAAAATTTTACCAAATCTACCATCTCGATAATAATAAAGCCTCTCTTTCTATGCAATATGATTATACATGTACAAGCCGAAAACTGGTGAGTCTACATCATATTTGAAGTCGAATATGTAATATGACTTTATAAGCTTGAAAAAATATGTTTTCTTCTTTTCATTAAAACTTTCATTAGTACCGCACATTAAGTAAAATTGCACAAATTCATATTAAAATGCGGTTTTTTATTTTGTTTTATTTATGGATACTATTAATTAGACTAAATAAATTGTATTTGATAACAAATTGCAAAAAAATCTTTTTAGTAATGTAAGCGTCATCTATCTGAGTTTATTTTACCTCCATATTTATTTATTTATTTACTTTATTGTTTTTACGCCCATAGGGCTTTTACATAGACATTTTTAGATGATTACACAGTAGGTAGCTATTCATTACCGCCAGAGATGGCATCCAGACTTTGTTCCTTAAAATACATTCAATAAAATATGATTATTTTATTGTAGCACGTAGAATTTGGAATAAACTTTACCTATTAAATGTTAAGAAATTTTGTTCCGATTGAAATGAGATGTCTGATCCCTAATTTAAATTATTATTCTAAGAATACACGCAAGGTATCCTTCTCAAATTCTAAAATAATATTAGTTATTCGCATGTGTGCGTTTCATAACATGTTTTATACACCTGTGTTGGTAATTTGAATAATCCGTCTATATCTATAATAATATTATATATTCCATTTATTTGTACCTTAATGTTCAAGTGATATTTAAAGTGTAAATCCTTGTGTATCACTGAAACATTTTGCTGAGATAAGTTTAGTTGAAATACCCGTGGAACTTTTTAAATCTGTCATTTTCTGCAGCAATCGAATTATCACGTTCAACAGAACAACTTTTTAAATCCCGCTTCATTGAAATAACTAGTTTTTCGTACTTAACGAAGTTAAACTAAAGTGCATTGATATAACACGGTGACAACTTTTAAATTGAAAGTTTTAAATGCATTGGAACGCTCTCGGCTTAATATACCTATCAAAGAAAAAACTTTTCACCTGTATTGCACCTTTTCTTTCCGTGTCATAATTATATTTATATATATACCTAATTCTCATAGTATTTTTTCAATACAATAAAAAAAAATAGTGTGTCGGTAGGCACTTGAAAAATACAAAAGCGTGAATTGATATGAGTCAAGGTCCGTGTCTTGAGTGAGTTGGGAATGGAGCTAATAATAGAAATATAATATTAACTCAATGTTTATAGCATTCACTTTGTAATTTTCCATAAATTTTGAAATATAACACAAGGAGTATTTTAATGTAGCAAAAAAAAAAAAGTATTTTACCATAAATTGCATTGCAAGTACAATAAAAAAGGAAATTTCCTAATAGTTTAAAAATATATTTTAACCCAATGGTTTTGTAGTTAGGTGTATACGAGTACATTATATATATTTTATGCAACAACCTGACGCTTTATTCTACATTACACATAATTGTCTAAAAGGCTATTAAAAAATATTCTCTCTCGAAAGATTATCGGATAATCGCAATATTTATTTACCGAATAGTACGAAAATCCTTGAATATTGCCTCTCCAAATGCCTCTTGCCTGACATTCAATACAAGTCTACGCTGACCCCGCGACCTTTGTATACCGTTATACACACGAACCCACTTAGCCAACACATTAACATTCACTTACAGGTGAATACGGAGAAACGTATATATCGTAGGGAAATTTTACCGCTATGGAAGCGATAGAGACTTAAACGTTTTGTGTGTGTATTGTAAGATTATCATATTCGTCACGAATTCGATGTTACATACTACATCTTACTTTCTTCACAGCGACCTAGGAACACTTTAGAATTTTACTTGATATTTCTCAAAAATTGCCCATAATCAAATGATTAATTTTTTTATGATTCAAGCATCTCCTCGAATAGGTTTTTTGAACATCGTTGGTCAAAACAGTGGTTTAGATAAAAAGGATACGTTTTATTTAGGTAATAATATAATTTGAATTAAAAATGTATCTACCATTGTATACAAAAGACGAAACAACTGTAGAAAATCCAAACTAATTTTCTTCAAAGATTATTGGATTATTAGAAAAAAAATTAGAAGCACTTTTCTTTCTTTTTTACCATCGTTTGAAGGAACTGGTGATGAGCTTTTTGGACCCATTGAATTATTATTGGACCAATTAAGGAAAATTAATTGCAGCTTATGTAATTATTTTTTACAATAAGCTTCTGGACGATTTTCTTCGCCAAGTCAAAAGAAAATAATAACTCTCAAGTGCCTAGTTAAGGAGATTTTATTTACCGACGTCATTAATTAATTTTAATATTCCTGCTTTTGCTCCTTCTTTTTATCTCGAGGAAGTAAATTACTTTTATCCTAATAAATAGATAATGTATTATCACCTTTGAAATTAATGTTCATAGTATGCAACCACTCATCAATTCAGAAGAAAAAAAATCCTTTATCAATTTTTATTGGTGAGAAAAATGCTGAAAACGTATTATTTGTCGAACGGTCTTATATCTCTCATGTCTCACATCTCATAAGTCGGTGCATAGAATTATCTTTCTTCTTGTAAACCAAGCTTAAAATACTTAGATATATCGTTTTAAAACAAGTTTTCACACAGATTATAATGTAATAATATCGGCCCAAGTTCCTCATAACTACTTAACTGTTATATTCTACCTATTGTTATTTTAGAGAAATTATTAGTTTTCCCGCTAAGTGCCTACCTGGTTGTTTTGTAATCCAATTAAATTGGTATTCCGTGGATATATTTCCGCTCGATTTCACATTAAATCCTATCTTACACTACGGTATTAAGCACAAATAAATTTAAACAACGGAAAATCAGCCCTTTGTTAGTCGGAGGTAAATCGGGTCCTATCGACATAGTTTTTTATAATCCATTATTCATGATTTCGTTGATTAGATTGATATTATTGCGTCGCCCTCGAGGCTCATCACAAATGCACTGACCTAGATTTTAACAAGACGAACGACAATAAACATAATTTCACAAACTCAATTTAACACGGAACAAGCTTTAGTCCTGGGCGTCGGCGTCGGAGCGCTTACTATAAGAGAAACTTGAAAAGGCTGCCTAGATCAATCCTCATTCAGAAAAGGGCTATTTGGTAAGGGCTATTGGGAAAATCTTCTATTTACGCGACGGATCCTCTGTAGGGTTTACTTACAAATCCCTATTCGTTCCCCTCTGTCCCTCTAACTCCGAGTAGGAACTAGAAACTCACTTACGGGCGTTTACTTGTTAAAAAAATAAGAGAAAAACCTACTTTCTGTATGATAGTCATCTCCAATTTCTGTCCTACGAGGAACGTGTAATACCCCCGGGTCTAGCCGTGATCGCGTCATATGAGTCGAGATGAATAATGCTTAAGCCATGAAAGAACACGGCACTCGACAGATGCAGCGAATATACGTCTTTGTTGCTCCGAGATTATATCCTGCGATAAGAGACCTAAGCAATACGAGAATTAGGATCTTATCTGTCTCGAGTTATTCTCAAATAAAGTGATATATGTTGCATCTCGACTTTCTAAGAATCTTAGCTAGACGTACTAATATTCTAAACATCATTTTGAGTGTGTCCAAATACTTGAAGACAAAAACTGGATTTCACCCATTACGGGCTAATAATTACAATTTGACATCTCAACAGAGACGAGAAATTTGGAAGGGAATTAACGCCTAGATATCCATATTCCCTTCCAAATTTCTCGTCTCTGTTGAAATGTCAAATTGTACTAATATTAAATTAAAACTGCTGTAATTTATTAAATTGTGGCTCGTAGGCTAGCGGATAATTCTAATCTAAAAATTTAAAAGCAAGAACTTCTGAGTTTAACACCAACGGTTTTTAATTAGCGAAGCGTAGAACCTCTTCTCATTAGCAAGAGTAGGAGGTTACATTTCCTTCACTAACATGGTGAACAAAAAGACGTTTAAATTTAAATGAGGGTGAGGTGATGAGGTCTCCGCTAAAGCGCATTACTAAAACGTTTCTAATTCACTTTTCTTTCATGCAGAACTTAAAATAGATTCTTTTTTTTAAAATCATGATCTATTTTTAGTCATAGAAGAAGTAAAAATGTCGTGATGTGGACATTAGTTGGCCTTTAGCTCAGCAACTGTTGTCACGCTTTGCGCACGCGCTCGTTTGCTGCCGTGGACGGCCACGGTGATTAGCTTATATTGTTGTCGAAACTCCACAGGAATAAATTCCTATAGCACACGTACTATATTTCTATATTACTTTGCCATGCATTTAGGGGCAATATTCCCCCCAGAAAATCATTATGTTTGGACATCCGGTTAAACGTCAACCGAATAAAAAATTACTCATTGCTTATTTTTAAATTATTTAAAAAAATTTATAATAGCATAAATTTATTGTTTTTTAATACATGAGTATAGGATTATACTATAGGTCGATGCACTTGGTGTGCCAACGCAGTACCCTGTTGTGTGGATAAGGGAAAGGAGGAAAAAAGATTTGTTGATACCTGTTGCTCGATCACAGATCACTATCGACTCGGTAATAAGCGACGTTATAACGATTTCTTACCCATGGATGTTTAACGTTTTCGCGATCACAATGGAACACGCGTTAAAAGTAATCGATCGGGATTATTACACGAGCGCATCAAGTCGCGAGCCCTTTCCCGAGATATATATTCTTCGCACATATCTTCATTCAATCTTTCTCGAGTGCCGTATTGCATTTAGCCGGCGTTCAGCAAGCCAAATATTGAGAAAAGCAGTCGACATAATAAACAATCCGACATGCGCGTTGATTCGACGTTTGACGTCTTGCCGCGATATCGCGAGCCGAGCATTCCCGAGCGTTGCTTCGGCAATGATCGGCTCGGCGAACGTGATATGAACGAATGTTTATTGTGATCGGTCAAATCGCTAGCGTTAGCACGTTTTTAACTACGTCGATAGTTATCTGTGATTGAGCTACTGGAACCCTATACTGGACTAAAAGTTGCATGTGACACTTCAGAATGGCGAGTGATCTACGCTACGATACAAAATCACTCGGCATTCTGAAGTGTCGCATGCGACTTTTAGTCCGGCATAGGGTCTCTGGTTTCTACTCATTAGTACACATTTAAAACGAGTTTGGAAAGAAATAAACATTTTGAAACAAGTTTGGCTAAATGTGTTAGTTGATACAAACTGGCTGGCAAACCATCGATATTATACAGCCAATGAATACGATTATGTAGGATTTAAAAAAAAATAAAGCGTGACCATCAACTACTATTGTCAGAGTACCTACGCTAATAATAATAGATTAAAGTAAACAGAAAGGATAATGATTGGCCAACAATTAATTATGCTGTTTATACTATTCAAGGTATTACACATTATCTGTAAGGTGTACTGGTTTCGCTTTAACACGAAACCTCGCAATTTGAGTTAGTTAATGAGTTTCTCAGTTTTTTTTCATAATTTCTTAATCAACGATCTTTCAAGATGGCGGTCCATGGTTCGACACCGCGGCGTGTCACTGACTTTCTCCTTCACATAACATTCATTGCCCGACAACTTATCATAATAACAATCAGTTGCCTATTGTTTTCTTAACAACTCGAATGTTTGCTTCCATTGTCTCTAATTTATCGTTTGGCCTAACACGCCTCTGTCAATTCCACAAATAATTGATGTACTAAACGAAGAATTAAATACAAGACTCTCAGAGAGCAAAGATTTAAGGCTTTAGTTTTCATCGGCTCTTCAAATATCAACTTTCAATAAATTAACAGAAAACTACGTTCTTGAAATGAACTTCAGTATTAATTTACTTCAGTCCTGTAATATTCTTTTTGGATAGACCAAAAAATTGTTAATAATCATTAATATTATCTGTATTAATTAATTTTGTTGATTTAAAATGTAGGTATATATATTTTTTAATGTAATATCGTTCCATTGCTCCTTGCATTAATTGTTTTTAGCATATATTTGATCGTTATGTAAAATAATGTATATTTTGTAATTATAGTCATAAAATGTTATTACAAAAATTAAACGCAACTTTTGTTGCATACTAATTCTATCACAGTAAACAATGGTCCTCGTTTATTTCATTCCGACTAAAGTTTTAACTTTTGTAATCATAATGAGACATTTTATTACGTAAAATAATGCGATTAATGGTCTCATTATTTTAATACAAAACGTCTTCGTGTAATAAAATTATATTGTTTTTTCTAATTGGGCGGATGTATTGTTACCTAATATAATAAAATTGACACATTTCCGTGAAATTCATTCATATTCAAGGTAACAAAATAAGTGTTTACTTAGTCGTGATGATACAATTACTCTAACGGTATTTTAATACACGTGTGATTCAGAACAATACAGTGACAATGAATAATACTCCAACGTTAAATAATTTCTGTAGGTAATCATTACTGTATCTCGTTTCCGTTGAATTGTTGGTATTTTTGTTACCTTGTGATTACAATTTCGCAATTTCAACACGTTGATTAATTACACCCACGTTATTAAATATTAGTCTGAATGTAACCTAATAATCCTCTTACTTTGTTTTGAATTTGTGATAACCAATGACCGATTGGATCTAACTGGCATTTTCAGAGTGCTAGTGCACTAGTGCTAGTGATGTAAATACTCTATAGCTTTCTTTAAACTGCCAACCGGTTTCGAAGTTACTACAACTCCTTCATGGTTTTTAGGAGTAGTAACTCCTAAATCGGTTGGCAGAATTTTGAAAAAATGCAAAAGTAGTTTAAAAACTAAGTCGGTATTCATAATGGAAAACTACAAAGTAAGTGCTACAAACATTGAGTTAAAAAAAATACCGACCTGTAAAAGTTTACTTATAAAATCGAGAGCTTTGATAAGTTCTAAAAAAATAAAGTAATGTCCACAACAAATAAATACAATTAAATTTAGTTATTTTAAAGTTTGAAATTTTAATAAATAATGGATAAGAAAACGATGTTGCTTCTATGTTAATCAGTTATGAATACTTAATTAAGTTTACTCCACAATCGATTATACGCAACACTAATTTAAAGCACACAACGCCCTCGTTATTTACGAAAATGTTAATAATAATTTACACCGTTTATCTTGATACCCGCTTTCCATATTGCATGGTTATCTTTTTAGGGGTTAAATGTTTCTCCTCATTCTCCTCAGCTATAAATTGGGAACCGAAGCTCAACAGAACACGCACAATCGCGTGCAAATTTCTTTAAAATGCACACTTAAATAGCTTATCCTTTCGACTGATTGATTTCAAGGATAACAGTCTTCGACGATTTATTAAAAATAAATACTAGCTGAGAAGCCCGTCCTAAAAAAGCAATCCGTACAAACTTTCCCTTTGTTATTCTTTAAAGTATAAAGTATTTGATTTCGTTACTTTTATTTTAATTATGCTTTTCATTATGTTATCCCTATTATGCTTATCTTTCTATTTAAAATGGATTTTTATCAGTAAATTTAAATAAAATTAAAATTAAATGATAATTTTGGGTAATTTATAAATGAACGTTGTTGCGAAAAATCGCTTATCTACTCATCTGTATTTTAATGGAGCACAAAAAATATTATTATCAAAAATGCACTTAGCTTGTTGATCATTTTGTAATCCATCCTTTTCAATATTTCTTTGTATTGTATCTCATTTGTTTAGATTACCTATTACAAAAAATAACAATCTGTTATTTACTCCTTAACATCAAAGAATTAGTAAAATGAATAATTTTTCCGCAACATGACCTCTAAATTGCCAAATATATTTATGTTTAAATAACAGCACGTCTAAAAATGTTTTTTTTACTTCACGTCTTTAATGACTTTTCAATACGAAACCCGAAAAATCTTCTAAAAATGCCTGGTCTAAAATTCAGGATAACCGGATTTCATGTTTCTGAGATGATTCTTAAAAAAACCGCATTTGTCCTGATGGATCCTATCACGAAAGTTGTTAAAATAAAAGGTTTTGATCTAGTTCACCCCTATCTCATTTTTTTTTTGTTTTTTCCGTGGACGGTTGACATTACTGGCACTCACTTTATGTCCATCCACCTTTTTATCGACGGGTTCAAGTCTCTCGACTTATTTATGGTTGGTCATTTGTCGCCAAACTCTTTAATTTATTTCGATACTTTTGCGACACGCTGTTTTACGGAAATCGGGAAATGTTTCACCAAGTACAGTATTCATATTTAAAGGATTAGTATTTATTGATTTCGAGAGTTTTTTCGTTTTTATCTTAAAATTTTATCAGAGTTTCCAACCTATTTACAAGACAACTAATTCGTACGTACAGGGCTTATGACCTGTCATTGGCGGGGTTAAGTGGCCACTTATGTACTACAACATTCCTCATTCCGCCCATCATCTGATAACCATATATAAGTATGAGAAATTTTTGGAACTGATGTATATTGAACTCGTCTACGTCGTTCCGCATTACCGAAATTTTCTATGCTGATGCTGGTGTCATCTGTTGAGAAGATTGTTAAGCATTTTTAAGCTTAAGATTTTGGGTTAAGATTGTATCCAGTTTTCTTCCCCGAGAGCGTTTAGTTGCCAATAGTTGACTAGACATGGTTAGATATTTTACTTCGTTATCCTAACCTCGAAATTAACTCGACTTAGGTTTAGGACGAGCCGCGGTGAGTATTTCTCATTAACTTGCCTCTACCGAGTTGAGCTTTTTTTACCTTCATCCAGCCGTTGTGGTTTCGTTGTCCATTATTTTTCTCTGCACGTACTGTGGCTTTAAGAAACAGAATACGTGATCTGTAGAAGAGATACTCGATTGGTTGAAGTGTATGGCGCGTTGTTTTCTCGACTTCGGCTTTTTAATTCTTCCTGCTTCTGTAGAAATAAGATACTAAGACGCCGCGGGCAACAAGTTACTCGAGTAAAATAGTCGTCCGGTGAAATGTCCCTACTTCCGACATTTCACCTTAAATATCATAGCCTTTAAATTAAGCTACATTCCATTAGTCGAAAAGTTGTACTATTTATTTAAAAGACATTTGCTCTTTTTTAATATTTGTAACAAAACTTTTAAATTCATTTTCTGTTTGGGAATTTTGCACCGGAGCTGGCGGCCCATTGCTTGACCTGGAGGCAGTTTGTGGAATCCATATGCTCCACATAGGAAGTGGATATGGTATGATGATGATGATGAATGATCGAAAAAGCTTTTTGAGGATACCTGTCTATTAGCACTCTCAGTAACATTCAGTAACATCAACGCAAATCCGTTAACAATGATTGACTGAGTCTTAGTAAAATTGCTTTATAATGCAAATAAAATGAGTTACAACAGTGTAGTAAACAATTCTGATTATAAACTTAATATTCAATTCAAATCGTAATCTCTCCCCTGATCTTATTCACTCAGAGCACAAATAAATCTCGAGTAACACACCAATTACGATCTGTACTTCTATTCGCTGTATCTCAGGACGAGTTATCTGCTAAAGACACCTAAGCACTACTCACCTACTCGTGTGTAGACATATTGATTGCAGGGAGGTGGGTTAAACCACCCCTCAGTAAGAATGATTTGCTAGAACGTGTACTAATAATGCCTTATTATAAACCACCATTGCTTAAATTAGGAAACACCTAAGGGACGCGGTAAGTCACAAAAATGAATGTCACCCGTATTTCTGTAGTTATAGGTACATGTGTTTCCTAGATAATGTAAAAATGTGTAAAGGGCACTCACGCACATTCTCCGCATGACAGGTCCGCCCTCTAAGACCTCCACCTCGGGAAAGGTCCCAGTCGCAATGATTACGTAAGACTTTAAATTAGGTTGGGGTTTCTTAAAAGGGAATCCTCCTACTCTAAACAAAGCTCCGGGCGAAACGTATCGCGAAGGTATATCAAATTAAAAGCCTGGCGTGTGTGTTACCTGTACATTGTACAAACCCTTACCTGTTGACGTTGTAAAGTTCACCTAAAAGTACAGATTAAAGATAACACAATATATTTGACGCGTTATTGAAAAGTATGTTTACGCGAGGTAAATATTTGTTTGTGTACACGTTTGAATTTAATTCCGCTTACAGACATCATGATTTTTACCAGCAAATGTTGTGTGCTTAAACGCTTTTTTCATTTCAATTATTATCGTATAACGTAAATTGTATTTCCCTCGTGGAACGTGTTTCTTGTATGAAATCTTCAAAGAATAAACAGCACCACTTCAGTATTATTCCGGAGAAAAAAATAACGTGTTTCCTTTACATGTTACAAAAAGGGGTTCTCGGTTCTTGAGACGTTTCGCAATCGATAAAAGCTGAAGTTTTCTTTGATCTGTTTCAATGTTTGGCCCGAAGCATTATCCATTATTATTTGTGGTTTAATATTAAGTTAGTTACTGGAGATTATCGTGAGATATGCGTGAAGATGCTAGTAATGTGTTCGATGGTAAACTACAGCACAGGTATCATACTGTACTGGTAAAAAGGTGGGTTTACCACATTCCCCGGGGACCGTATTTATCCCTCCTCCACTAATACTACCTCGTGCCGCCTTAATGAGTCCTTTACAGAGATAATGAACTTTACACACGGTTTACGAATATTTCAATCTAACGGTTTGTGTAATGTATTACGTCGAAACATGAGCGCCGAGATTCTTCATTTATTCAGCGCATGTGATAATATATCTCCGACTTTACTTAACTTCGTGTGACTTTCCTTTACAACTAATGATATATTGTTCTTTTTTTATTGAATCACGATAGATGAGTGCAGGTATAAAGCCCGTCTTGTAAGTCTTTCGTCGTATGTTGGTTCTTACGTGTGATGTCGTTATGCGCGCGGAGTTATTTTTCGGTTCCGGAATATTTTTATAAAGAGTGGAAAATCTTGTTATTTAAATGATGTTCCATAACTCAGAGCAGAGTAAACAAGGAATCCCGACAAATCTGGCTTCGTCCCTAGAGTACCCTGGTCCCGCGATGTGTTTATCTAATCAAAAATATAATCTTCCATTCGCTCGTCCCGTAAATGTGATTACTTAAATTGTTTTCGGGCGAAGGCACAAAAAACCCGTTTTTTAGCCACCAAGGAAGCCGTCCAGCTCCGGCAGACCAGACTAGACCCAGCCCTAAATTATTTCTAGGGTTGCTAGGATTAAATTAATTTTTCAAAGTTTTTTCCTTTATTTAAGTATCCATCAACTTCAGCACGACGTCTTTCTCCGAATCGTTATTTCGGCCCTTTTTTCCTGTTGTAGACTGTGAAATCTTTTTTTGTTCCTGTGATGAAAAAGTTTGTTAGATTTGCGCGGGATTTCAGCCACTTTGACCTACATATCTAACTATCTGAAAACATACAAAAAGTCCCTCGTGTTTGGGTCGTATGTCAAATATCTTCATAATATTCCACTTGTGTATTTCGTGTAGTTTCGCACAGAACAGAATTTCCTATTTTGTTTATAGAGAGGAAAAAAGTTTGTATTTTATTAGCGTTGAAAAAATTGTTGTTTTTTTTTTAAATTGACTAAGTTTTTCAGCTTTGAATTTTTAATAAAATGAATTATTAAATTGGCTGAATGTCTGTAGACAGCCCCTGAACCTCCCCTCGCCGCCCTGAGGATTGAGTCCTGGGAGAGTTGTTTTGCTTTAATTACAGAACCCGTCAGGGGGCGTGGCTCCAACCAGAGAGTGTTGGAAAGATTTTAACTTCACTCAAAAATTGTAAAGTCAATTCTCGGGGGCCAAATGGATTTTTAATGCTCCATCATCCTAGTTTAAATAACATGGTTCAGTTAATGGAGACTCCTTCATTACCATACGCGACGTGTATTTTAATTATTAATTGTATTTTCAGATTTACATAAATAATAAGTAGCGGCTTAGGCGAGTCTATTAGCAATGTGCTGACCACACAGCGACTAACTTTTGTCTTGAGTAGTCTGATCGGACGTCCCGACGCGACGCCGACCTGTCCTCGGGAGGTCGTTACTCGGCCAGCACTAAAGGTAGAGAGAACAGCTTAGGAGATTAATCAGTGGTTGATGGCTGCAATAAAGAGGATTCTATTACGTTGCCGAGTCGGACAAAGAGCTCACATAAAACATAGTAAAGTGTTATTTGTTTCTATTACGCTCAATACAACTTTTTTTGAGCTTAGCATTAGTGAGTTCGCTACACGTATTTTTCCAATTACACTATACCTTGCCATTAAAAAAGTTCGCATTTAAGGTTAACTTTGTGCAGACTAACTGAGCTTAGCGATAATGTTACTTTTACCTTTTCTGAACAGTAAATCTAAAAATACTGGCAATTGTTTTTCGATAACGTAATTTGCCTTTTCAATGTAACTTTCTACGGCACTTATTAAATCAATTGAAAATTTCGAAATACCGTCACATTTTCACAACCATAAAAAGTATTATTATCGAGATCAATAATTCATCATCTAACCGATTTGGAATTACCTGATAAACTTTTCAAAACACGCCAACGCCACCTGCGCGCCTTGAATACGAAAATTCATCATAAATGCTTCAAAATAAATGGCCTCTTCATGAACAGGACAAGAGACATGACTGGAGCAATGGAATATAGGAATTTTTTAAAATTTTATGTCCAACTTTAGAAGATTTGATAGCTTTATATGGACAAGTATGTTTATTGGCGGATACAGATGTGAGCAGACGACTCTAATACCCCGATTGATCGTGCCTAACCTTCCGAGTTGAAAATCAATTTTTCTCTTTTCCTCGCATTTCTCTTTGTTCGGCTTCTGTTAAGTTATTACGACTACTTTAGTATTTCTCTGGCGTTCTTCTTCTTTTCCGTTTCAAATTTTAGTAATTTTTATTCCTTCCCCGGCCCCGTGGAAGGTAGCGTGTTCCGCGAGAGGTACGAGGGCTTATTAAGCTATTATTTTTATGTGAATTCAAATGATCGAAGGTCGTAGCTTATTACGTTTGAAGTGGGTTTTACTAACAACCCTCCCGAATGTGCGGTAGTAAATTACAAATTAAACACGAAATATATTTCGACTGTGTAAGGAAAGTGATGTTTCCGCTGTTGGATTTTCCTTCGCGTAAATAGACCGCAAAATGTTTAAAAGCTTTCACTCTTTGGTGGTTCCCGCTTCTGAATCCCAAATCTTGATTCCGCAATTGATTCTACCCGGAATTTCCCCTTGGAAAATGGGACGATTTTATCTCTTCCGCAAAAAATCAATTTCTCCGAAATAGAATACCTACTTGTATAAGTACCGATAAATTGGTATTGAAAGCTTTAGTCTGTATAGCGCGGACTATTTTATTACTTAATTTTGCCCGGGCGATCTTCACAATTTAGCCAAAAGATCCCACATAAAATATTTAGCTCCTATCGAGTAATCTCGGTATACGTATCGCATAAAGTAAACCAATGTTTAATAAAATTTTGCTTGCCCTCTAATGTTTATGGCTGCCGTGTTCGTGCGCAACTAAACAGCCTAAACCTTTTCTATTGGACGCATTTTACGATAGTGTTGTGTATCGCCATAAACACATCCCGCATACATCATCGCCATCCATCGCTACATCCCTAGGCATAAATATGTACGACACATAAAAATTTAATTAATCGAACAAAATATGCCTTTGTGAATAAGAATAAAAAATTAATTCACTTGCACCTCTCATATTCCTTTGATCATTGAAAATACAATTTCTAATTCGTGGGATTTATTGAAATTTGACCTTTAAGGTTTGCTTGTTCTGTATTCAATCAAACTGACACACAACTTTTATGTTTGATTCACCAATTCCTACTAACATAAAACATTCAAGATGTTAAAAATATTTTACTAGCTGGAACATTATTTGTTTCTCGATTCATGTGTAAAATTGTGTTTACTATCTAGAATCTAGAAAGAAAGACGACCCTATAATGAATCGATAACCCCATAGTATGATAACTTAATATCGCCCTAATTTCCAAGAGTTTTGTCTCAACTGGATGATTTATGAATATCATATAATATTATAAAATATAACGTTGGTACCTTCTGCGTATCCGCAGAGGAGATGCACGGGCGAAATTCAATATGATAGCTGAGCTTATTGGGAAAGTCAAGCTTCAGTGAGGAGACCTGTGAGAAATAAAATTTACTATGCAATAGGATACTCCAGTGTGGCTGGACAATTTCTAGATGTTGGCTATAATATGTATTACAATATTAGCAGGCTGTCGTATCGGGTTCAGCGAACATGAGACCAGAATATTGCCAATCTCACAGACTTTGTAACCGCATTTTCATTTGTTCTGATTTTTACAAATATATGAAAAACGTCATGTTTTTCCAACCATCGAATGAATTATTTTGTTTTAATGGCTCTGTTTGAATACATTCAATAATATTTACTTTTTTTGTCGTAATAGATAGTACCTATCGATGGTCCCCAAGAAAAGCATTGTAAATGTAAATCTGTAAGAATTATTGGCAATTAATTTTAAACTTTCGTGAAAGCGTCATAAAGTACTCTCACATAATGTTAAAGTAAGTATTTAGAATTATGAGTTCCCGAATGTTCAAAAATTCATTGGCAAATATTACAGTTTTCCATTTACCTTAAATATCTTCTTTTATTAGAAACCATCGATTTGTAGATTGTGTGTAATTTTATGATTTTTTCAAATAGTAAAATTTTAATTCACACTCTAGCTGCAAACCGCAATCCCGTAGGCATAATAATATGTGTGTTTTCTCGCAATGGTTAAAATGATGCGCCGATATGAAAACGATCAAGCAATAGCCATTCAGTTCGAGTTTATAATCATTATGAAACAATGCATCAGCTATCTACTCTCAAATTCCACTGCTTTGCAACTGTTATTACACAGCATTGCATCTAACACTTTTAAAAACAAGTCCAACTTCTTCTTCACTTGGTTAGATTTTAAATCTTTGTCGTTTTTCATATGCTAATCCATTTTAAGTATATTAGAATTCAACCTCTTAGCAATGAATTTTAGAATATTGTCATTGTTCACGTTGTCATTTTTATAATTTATTAATAATGTTGTCTTATTCCAGAAATTATTTTCCACCTTAATTTATTTTGTTTCCTTTAAAGATTCGGCTATTTCTTACCATTTTTGCATACCAAATAAAGGGATGCCACAGGGCGCATGTCTTGGTCATGTCCAAAATGACTTCCTTATTTAATATTAATAATACTGATATTACTTTTCTGTGGCGTAATCCAAAGGTTTGATCAAATCCTTGGTCATCTTTGATCATCATCATTAACAATTATATTCTTTAACATTTTGTTAGAAGCTGACTTGACTCCGATCGTAATAAGAATTTATTCCTTACCGTCAATGCAAAGTGTCGTATTATGACTTTTATTTCGTGCGCGTTTTCATTTTAACATTTTAAACTTGTATTCACCAGTGTTTCAGCATGGACATCGCATGCTAGGCAAAGGGTCAGCAATTAATTTTAACGAACCTCTCCCGTCTGTTAAAACGCTCCTTTTTACTGGAAAGTGCCACGTAGGTACAGTATAAAAAAATGCTTAACATTTGAATTTTTATCACCGCTGCCTCTATACAAGCCGCCCTCTGAAAATATCAACATGGCCAGTGCGGAGATTTTATGGAAACCTTTTTCTATTGACAGATTAACACGCAGGATCCCGGGCGCAAATTAAAATTAAATGTCACCCTGTTATTAAAAATATTCAGAAACTCTTTTTACCCGTCCAAATTAATTTTTATCTTCTTAGTTTTTTCTGAGCCTTTATCGGAGTTTTTTCTACTGTTTGTGGTCTCCGTGATACACGTTGGTATAATAATTCTTTAAAATATGTATTGTAAAAAGAATACTACTGAATATTTTTATATGAAAACAGCCCTTTGAAGTATCCATAAAGATGACCGACTTATTCATTTTTCTCCATTTGTAATATCTAATTCTTCCAATTCTACGCTCTTAATTTATTTTTATAAAACAGCTTTTTTGCTGTTATTTACATGAATTTGAAAACCTACAATATGTTTGTTTGATAATAGTTTTAAGGAATATTGTTGTTAATCTCAAGCGTGTTTTTGTGTGAACATAATAATATTATGTATAGATATATTATATCCATTACTTATTAAATATTTTTTCCATAACCGTTATTTTTTACAACTACTGTTATTTTCTTTTACAATACGTGATACGTTTTCATTTAAAATGATTCCATATTTTCGTGTTACCATAATACGTCTATTTTGACTTTAACGTTTCATATTTACTATTATAGTGAAAATTCACTGTTGATGTAAATTCTGAATAATAAAATGGTTGACTTTTTACTCCGGATAAATAAATGGCAGGAATAAAAACTCATGAGAACGTTCCTAGGGACTAGGACTGGAAAAAACTTGTTACCGCAGTGATCGGTATGAAAAACAGGGTTATCAAGACCATTGAAATAGTATTCTTCTTCAAAGGTCAAGACTCGTATGTAAGTTGCAGTGGAATCATAGCGTGGTAGTTAAGTATGTAAAATCGAAAAATTAATTACAATTTTGGAGTCGAATGACCTGATTTCATGCTTCAAATAGAAGTCACCTTCTTTTCATAACAACTTAACTTTTCCATTAAATGTTAAATTATTAATTTCCTATTTCAGTATCAAATGCCAGTAAGTGAATAAGCTTTTCACTGATAATGTTGGTTAGGCTGGTTTTAAGATAATTGGGTTCTTCCCGATTTTTTATTTTTGATTTCAAAAAATTGATTGAAAAATTACAATATCAAGGGAATTTTTTAAAATTTTTACGATGTCATATGAATTTTTTAGCGCGGTTTGAAAAAGCTCTTTTTCAAATCACTCGCAAAATCCTCCATTTGGCGCGCATGCGGTGTGACGTCACAGCAATATAGGCGCTCACTACGGAATGAATTTCACGCCTTTCACGGTAGACGGGTATGACGTCATTAACCATTAACGGGCGTTAAAAATCATTCGTATTTTCCGGTTTTTAAAACATAAATTTATAAATGAAAACAAAATTTTTGATCATTGTGTTTTATATCGTTGGAATTGTAAAAATATACTTTAAATATTTATAACGTTTTCAAGGATATTCATGCTATCAGGAAGAACCCTATTGTTACAACAGCAACCCATGACTGTAATAACAACCCATGACATAAGAGCTACTACAAATATCATTGTATAATTTCAAAATCGAGTTAGTCGGTGTTCATTGTATGACTCTTCACTGCAAATCAACGAATGTACAACATATTTACGTATTAAAAAAAATAAAACGTATGGAAAATAAATTACTCAGTATGATCAAACCGATAAAAAATTAAAGTAGTGCAGTTGGTAAAAAAGGAATCAAAAGCTTAAAATCCCGGAGTCAAAAGTTTTTAGTAGCAGCCCTGATAAAAATGTAGGGTTATCTTTTTTTGCATCCCACTAGCAGAGAGTGCGATGCTTCATTCAATGCAAATGGGATTTGCCTGTTTCCCGTGGCGGACCGCAATAGTGGTGGGTGGGCAAAAAATAGCCGCAGCTCGGTGTAACGACTTTATTAACACAGTCCCTGAAACGTCTACGCTTCAAACAGTAGTCATCTGTTTTGGCTGTTAGATTGTATTATGTTTGACCCTTTTTGGCTCTCACGCAATCAGTGACAAAAATGTTTTTGTGTATGTATTTGTAGAATGTAATTTTATTATATCATTCATTCATTATATAAGACATTTAAGAAAACTGCCGAACCTAAAATCATTAATAAGCAAAATGCTTAAAATAATCATGCATTTTGCTTAAAACAATAAAGCATTTCGCTTTAAAAAAATAAAATAAAAGTAGGGTAAAAATAAAGCATACGTTAAAAAACAGTTTAAAAATATATGTACATAAAAACAACCTGGATTAACAACTGGTAAAATTACCATTGTTAACTAACTAACTAACTAACTAACCATCACGCCATTTCCGCGAAGGGGTAGGCAGAGAGGATAGAACGCCACACCACTCTGTCCTGGCATACTTCTCTTGCTATTTCCTCCACATCTTCATACATCTTTCTCATGCACGCACGTCGATTATTCCGACTTCTTACATGCCCACTTTCAAGCACTTGTTTTACTTGATCATGCCATGTCTTTCTCGGCCACGCGCCTCGACTTCTACATCCAGGCACATTTGCATCATATTTTTTTTTAGCCGTTATTTTCATCATCCATTCGCTCTACATGACCGAACCAACGTAAAAGACCTTTCTTAATTTTATCGATAATGCTTATCTCAGCCTTGCATTCTGCTCTAATTTCAACATTAGTGCACCTATCATACATAGTTTTACCACACATTCGCCTGAGAGATCGCATTTCAACTGCATTCAATTTACTTTCATCCTAATTTTTCCATTGTTATTTCGAAATTTACTTTTTTATCGCTTGTAAATTTTTTTGTCAATGCAGGAATAACCACATTACAAGTTAATTTACAAAAAAAAACACACGCCGAAATAAGCGCCAACTGGTTTTATAAGAAAGGTGTAGTTTTATATCCAATTTTTATAATATTAGCATGCGCGACCGCAAGTTCGGTGTAAGAATCGTCAGAAAAACCGTCAGTAAAAATTGGCACGAGCTCCCTAAGTGAATTTGCTTTGAGTTCGTAAAGACTGCGGTTAAAGCTGGAGGACTTCCGTCTCAACTGAGTTAATCGCTAATGACGTCACTGGAGATTTTGAATCCTTATTCAAAGTCCTTACCCGTTTCCCTGCAATCTGCACGATGCACAAGGCACAAGAATTATGCGGGCTGCATTTGTGCTCGTTTTGTCAAACGGATCTGAATAAATAATGGCTTAAAACTTCTCCTTGTCAAAATAATTTATGTATTGTACGAATACTTGTAAAAGAAATGAATAATTTCGTTCTTACGATAAACTTAAGTTTTCTGCATTCAATTTGTAGAGATGGGGCTTGTACCAATGAACCTTACTATTTTTTAATTAATTTTCTTGCAAGAAGCTAATGACAATTTTTTCAAAGGACTTGATAATATTAAGCGATATAATGTTGGTACATAACAAGAATACAGTCAATTCCTTTATTCACTAGTAATAATAATAAGATACTCATTTTTAAATCGTTATAATAAAATACTAACCTCCTAACATTCAAAATAATGTTCAACAGTAAATTTTCATTTATTGAGTTGATAAGTATTTATTTTATAGATCTTCAATATTCCCTAAAAAATCGAACTCGAGTTTTTAACAGTATCAAACATTCAATTGATATTTTTGTTTCTAGAACTGATTGTATAAAAATCGAAGTTTATATCTGAGAGAGATAAACTCACCGGAAAGAAAGATTCGAGTAATTTAGAAATAACAACTTTATATCATTCTCAATTTCCTCCGGTTTCAAAAAAGGCAACGACGCGTGATGAAGATATTTTACTTAAAACAAAGTTTTCTCCTAGAAATACCGGTAACTTTTCCGATACAACTTGATTTCATTCTAAACGCTCTTGTTAACTGATTTCAATTGGAAAGTTAAGTGGCTGTTAACTTATTAAAGTATTAATTCTTCGAAACGTTGAAAGTTGAAAAATGTAAGTCCACAGAGTTTCCTATCAGATTTTTCCCAAAAATATCAGAAGGAATTTTAATTAAGGTGTCGGGAATTTATAGGAAAATGGTTTTTAATAAAAGAGGGGTGATGTCTCGATTTTGTTGACGACGTCTTCCATAGGCGCAAATTTCGTTACGTGCCTCGGTATAAATATATACTTAAACGACCAAATCTGCTTCTAATAAAATATTTTTAGTCGATTTTCTTGGCACGCTCATACTAGATATTGTATTAAGTTGTGGATAATAAATAAAATATCAAGCGGGAAAGTAGTTTTTTTCGCATTACGAACAATTCTGGAATCACGCTGTTTACCTACAATTTTATATTAAACTCGTATGATTTATCGCCTTCGCGTTAGTATGAGTACATCCCCAAAGGAAAATGTTGCAAATAAAATATGAAAATTTTCCCTACTGAAGGCTAATCGTGTTTGAATAATTATCATGTCGCATACAGAGGTAATGTCAAGCCATAAATCTTATCCTCGAAGCCGATCTCCCTCGGAGAGAAATAAAAAGAAAATCTTCACCCGGGCTACAATTACGCTTCAAGGAAAGCTCCTTCTGCGGAACGTTTTTCACTCATTCAGTATCACGAATAAGTGCGCCGCAAATTCGGTCTTTCTAGATGAAAATCGTTCCTACTGCCCGCCCCTTTAAATAGCTTTTAGAAGATATGAAAACCCGAGAAAAGTTAAGCTGTGTCTAAGAAGGTGTCAGGGTCAACATTTTTACGTGGTTTTTGAAAGGGAAATATTAAGTTCATTCCTACGGTAGGATTATTCTAGTGATAACCGCTTATATTGTGTTATTAAGGGAGGGATTATATTAAGAAGGCTCATCTCTTCCTTCGGAGTTTTTTAAAATCACAATTCGGGAAAACCGTCAGGGGATACCAACATTATTCAATGTAGAAAGGTACAAACTGTACTCTAAAGTGTTTTATTTACAGAGCGTTTTTTGCCAGATCCAATCGTTGTAGGATTTTATTTTGTATTTGCACTCCACTAGTCTAAATGGGATCACGTGGATTTGCAGAGGGGAAAAACAGACAATTAATTCAACTTCATGAAGTTTATTCGATTAACATACTCAATTACTGCCTGCCTGACATTCAGATGGGAATCGAAACTATGCCGTGTGAAATGTTCTAGATCTTGTTAAAAATAGATATCAACAAAATGCATTATGGGTTTAGTACCTACCTAGCATCTACAAAAGCGTTAAAATCCACCAAGCCAATTCTAATTGATTTATTTATAACGATATCTTCAGATCACGGATATAAATTCTAGGAAGAGCAAGGAAGGCACGATACAGTATTGGGATTTGTATTTTGACTTATTCGAACCTTGGTTAGGACGTGAGGCCCTTCTTTAGTCGGCAGTCGTTCGTGTTATTAAACAGGCACGATAAGAATACCGACCGCCATCTTAGTTTGAGTTATAAATCTCGAAGTTAAGTCGCCCATTCGACTCCGGACCATTTATATATTGTTTGATTATAAAACCGTTTTTATCGCTTACGCGCTATAATAACTCTGCCTTATCAGTACGTGCCCCGAAGGAAGGTAAATGCCGCCAACAATTCATATTTTGAGCGCTGTAACTTTCGGCCATTCGATTCGTCTATGGTGAAGTGAGTAAAGGTCGGCGGCTCCTATGGCGGGAACGCCATTTTATTGGGGGCATTAAAACCTACGGAGCGGTATAAAACACAATGGATTTTAAAGCAGGTTTAATTGTCAGCAAATTACTGTAAAGTTGTAAAAACCTCGTCGAGTTCGAGTATAAAACTTTAATTAAATAATTTGTAATTAGTTGAACAAGATAAATACTCAGAATCGAATTGCTCAAAGGTTTTTTAAAATTCAATCTTAGTAAGTAGGTAAGCCGGAAACTCGACATTGAATGATTTGCCTCAATCGGAAAAAACTATAGGTAGGTACCTACATTTATAAATCTTTTCGAGCCGACAAAAAAATCGAATTTCTCCGAAGTGCTTCTGAGTAAGTAACCATTTTGTAAGGAGTTTTTTTACGTAGGTAGTTTTTCCAAATACTTCCTTCTTATTTCTTATCGGGTCTACTTATAGGAACTCTCTTTACTTCAATAATATTGAAGTTGAAGATAAAATGTGCCTTAACTCGGTATTATCACAAGCCTACGATGTATCTGCACTCTCCCGGTATAGTATGGCAGTACGTACCTATCAGCTATAGAAATTCCATAGAAAGTTTCCAATGTGGGTAGGTACTAGTACTAAGTACGATCATAGCGAAGTGAAACTTGGTAGAGATTCAGGGTTACTTGGTGACTCCTAAACCCGTTTAACCTATTAAAGCTGAATACAGAATTTCTTTCACTATCTAGTTTTCCATGTTATTTTATTGATGACATTTATTCAAGCACTCTTAATATTTCATTTCCCTAGAATTATACAACACATTTCTTATGTCATGTAGCCGTATACTTAAAGCGCTTCACGGTAGATAATGGGTAATATTTTACTAAAGTTAAAATTCCTTATGTACCTAATGGTTTACGAATAAATGTTAATTTATAGCCATTTCCAATATTAAATTGTATTTAATTCCATCGCTCTCGCGTTTGTGAACACTAAGTCCTATAATACAAACTTAGTCGATTATCAAAGCTTCATAGGGGCTGACATAAGTAGCAAGTTTAAGTTCACGGCTTATTTTGATAGGAAGTATAATGTTGATTAAATTAGATTATGTCACCTCGCTGGGGTTAAAACGACGTATACAGTAATCTATACGAGGTAATGTCATTATTTATTTTATACCGACCCATATTCAGAGTGCTCACCATTACAAGGTGGCAAAATAATAATTTAGGTCAAAGGGTGTGGCCTCCTCACATATAACCTACAGCCTCCTCTGCATCCCCTGTCTTTTCTGATTACACTTTCATAATCGCTTTATTCTAATTTCATTTCAGGTTACCCCGACAATAAACACAACCGAAAGCGTAAGACATAATTGAATAAATCATCCAAATTAGACAACTTTTACAACTCTTTTACAATGCTATTTATCTCGAGAGCAGATCGCCCTCAGTAATTCAGGACGTAGTTTTATTAGGAGCTATTACAAGCAGACGTTATTATTGTGTTGATTAAAAGTTTGTTTCATTAGAATGCGTAGCGTGACACGATGCGATCGGCTGGGTAAATAGATATTAATGTCTGGATTGGCGCGCAATGCGGGTCGCGTAATTTCTACTCTCTCGTTTGCTACTAATTAATTACTACGATATTCTCCTTGCGACATTTCTCCATCTCCTATAGTAACAGCTCGTACTATCTTCGGTAATTATTTTAATCCTACCTTAAGGGACGCCATTGCCAGTTCTCGTGAATGGACTGACAAACTTTACTACGGACTGCGGAACTAGAGAATAGAGACCCGCTGCGCTTTGGAGAAACATTTTGTAAGACGTTAAACAAATTATTCGCAGTGTTCAAAGTGCGCGGCGGAAGTTTTTACGAACGACACGTCTGTAAAGCGCTTACGTAGAATGCACGTACGTTAATTACAGTCGCAAGTTTGCCATTTCGTGCACAGAAAACTGCAGCTAAACGAAATTAGTAGAGCAAAACGTAACATACGTTTATTTCTAATCTAATGACACTCGGGTTTACATCAGTGAAACATGAAAACTTTATCCAGCTGGAGCACGTGAGTAATTTATTTTTTGTGTTTCAACATAACATTTCTGGCAAAATAGAAAATCTCGGGAATCCTTCCGTCCACTGAACCCCAATAATAAGCAGCAGAATAAAGCAGTTTGACTGATATTCGAGCTATTGTAGTTACCAGCTTTAATGCGCGGAAGTCTAATTTCCCAGAACCTTCCGTTCCTGTAAACCGCAATAATTTTATTAGGAAACAGCGGATCGGGTTAAAACAATACGAGGGTCCGAGTGCTACATTAAGATTACGCACTTTGCGTTTTAGCACGTTTTCTACTAAGATATTACAATGGCGTTCTGAACGAACAATGGGCGATTTAAAATTTATAAATGGATTTACGCGTACACGATAATAACAATTATTATTTCAATATGTGCGTTAATGGCAATTTGGTAAGCCGATGACATGACGGAATAAACACAAACCGCAATTTTGGAGGTGTTCTTTAAACTATTCGGAACTCTCACCGTAAATATAAGTTGTTTTAGGGAATACGTCATACCGGCACGTGAATAGCTACTAATAGTACTACTACTACTACATAGTGCTATATATACGAAATGTCAACCCGAAAATCGGAGAACGTGTCTAATCAATTCCATTACTCACGCCGAATGGATTAATATTCTGAGTCTAATTATTATTGATTGAGTAAAACGATCGTTTTCTAACACAACTTGAAAGCGTATACAAATTAGAACGTAAATATTCGAGATGTACGAATTTGTCGGAGCATCGTACATTTGCCTTCACGCATATGGCGCGGCACTAGGTAAACCGACAACTTTAATTACAGTTAATAAACAATCCGCAATCCCGCGCTCATTTCGGCGGTGCCAGAGAAAGACAACTAGGTAAGGAGATCTAGAAAAGGGCCAAATTAATATCTAACGCTTTAGGGGTGCTGGAATCTCATTACCGGGGAACTATAAACACTTTCATTAGTGAAGGTGCGTGCGCGCCAGCGCCGCTAAGCGATGGGATCATCCGCGACCCGCGCCCTTTCATTTGAATTAGCTGTTTTATTTACCCCCTTCTAATTTGACTTACGTTCCTAGTTTATATGATCTATGCCGATACCGTGGGGCCTCGAGCTACTCGCGAATGGCTAATTATGGCCCTCACTTAGCCTTGTCCATCCCGAATGTTGAAATTATCACTCGAATCAGAGGTATCAGAAAATACTCGCCCGGAATTTGGGCCTGACAAGGTGATTGATGAGTCCAGCCGCACTGTAGGACTTCGTATCAAATTTACATTTGTGGTTATTTCTTAAAGG
>JAGVSP010004733.1:0-14879 GCA_022494985.1 Micrasema minimum
CATCCTATCTGGTATTACCACCACAAATCTTTAACTTTTTGTACTATTTTCCTGCCCGACCTTCCATTTATATGCGTGGGAACCCTAATCCAAGCCAAATATATCATTAATATAATCAATTTAGATAAGAAATATAACTAATGAAGACTTTTTTATATTGCGTTACACTGAGTAGAGAGAAATATTAATATTAATATGAATAATAGGGGTTCATAATGATTCACACAAAATACTGTTAACATAATATAAATATACGGATTACGGTAATGGACTTTTAAATAAATAAAATTCTGTGAATGCAGAAAAATAAAGCGAAGAATCACAAAACCATCAGTGCAATCCGTTTGTCAATCAGATAATTAATAAGCGAGATACAATATTTTATAGTTTTTATTCCACATAGATCGGAATCCGCGTTTCATACAAAATAATTACAAAAATAAAACTATCTCCCTTATTAATTGACTGATTTATAAACGGATTGCACAGATGATTTTGTGATTTTCCCCTTTATTTTTCTGCATTCACAGAATTTTTTTTTGTTGAAATATATTATCATGTAATACTCGATAAATTCTTAGCAGAATGATGAATTATTCGGTGTCGTCATAATTTATCGGGATGAACAATCGACTCGACAATACATCCAGTTAAACTATTTTCACGTCTACAAGATCTAGTGTGTAGTGGTTAGCGCTTTAGGCTACCATGCATGAGGTCGCGGGTTCGATTACCGACAGGGTCGAGACGAATAAATATTTATGTCAATGTGAATTTGCACATACGAGTATTATTTCATGTGAGATACCTTGGACTGCGTGTAATGAGCTATCAGGATACAATACTGCACTTGGTGTACCGATCTAGTGCCCTATGCAAGGAGAGTGACTTGTTAATGAATGTGGAAAAGTCAAATGCGATGGTTTTTGAAAGAAATGCGAATATGACTGTATGTAAGATTATAGTAAATGGAGACAGATTAAAGCAGGTTGAAGAATTTGTATATTTGGGAAGTATGTTTACAAGAGACGGAAATGTGGATAAGGACATTGAGAGAAGGGTTAGTGCCGGAAACAGAGGTAATGGTGTCTTAAAATCGAAAGTGGCAAATAAGGACTTATCGAAAGAAGCAAAATTGGCAGTACACAACGGAGTTCCGGTACCAACCCTTATGTATGGTAGTGAAGCGTGGTGTTGGAAAAAGAACGATGAAAGTAGACTGAATGCTGTTAAAATGCGATCTATGTGTGGTAAGACTATGTATGATAGGTGTACAAATGTCAAAATTAGAGCACAGTGCAAGGCTGGGATAAGCACTATCGTCAAAATTAAGAAAGGGCTTTTACAATGGTTTGGGTCACGTGGAGCGAATGAGTGATAAAGGAACGGCTAAAAGAAGTTGAAATGCAAGTGTGCTTGGATGTAGAAGCCGAGGAAGGCCGAGAAAGACATGGCATGATCAAGTACGACAAGTACTTGAAAGTGGACATGTGAAAAGTCGGAATAATCGGCGTATGTGCATGAGAAGATGTACGAATGTAGAGGAAGCAAAGGAATTATGTCAGGACAGAGTGGTAGGGCGTTCTATCCTCTCTGCCTACCCCTACGGGGAAATGGCGTGATGGTTAGTTAGTTAGTTCAGTATAGCAATGAAGAAAGCGCTTCTACGATTCTAGGCTCATTTCACCTAATCTAATTAATGACATTTAGTATACGTATTTATGCAGTATGCAATTCTTTTAATTTCCTTTCTCTACAAACTTGGTTTAATTTCCAAGAACGCAGTTATGTAGTTTTTACAGTGATTATAATAATTATCTTTATTAAATTTGTCCCAGTTATAAGTCAATGTAGACAATTATTTCTATATTCCCACATACCTAATCTTGATACGACTTATATGGAAGAATATGTGTTTACAGTACGCCGGCGCTGGTCTTATATGGACTTAGGACATTATGTTACATCTTGTCGGTTGGATCCGGTTCTGTCAAAGTCACACCATTATATTAATCTATAGATTAATGATTATTATATTATGTTAACTAACCATCACGCCATTTCCCCGAAGGGGTAGGCAGAGAGGATAGAACGCCACCACTCTCTGTCCTGGCATACTTCTATTGCTTCCTCCACATTCATACATCTTCTCATGCGCGCATGTCGATTATTCCGACTTCTTACATGCCCACTTTCAAGCACTTGTTTTACTTGATCACGCCATGCCTTTCTCGGCCTTCCTCGACTTCTACATACAGGCACAGTCGCATCATATATTTTTTTAGCCGTTCTTTCATCATCTATTCGCTCTACATGACCGAACCAACGTAAAAGCCCTTTCTTAATTTTGCCGATAATGCTTATCTCAGCCTTACATTCTGCTCTAATTTCAACGTTAATGCACCTATCTTACATAGTTTTACCACACACTCGCCTGAGAGATCGCATTTCAACTGCATTCAATCTACTTACAAAGGCACCATTAACTCTGTTACCGGCACTAACCCTCCTTACAATGTCCTTGTCCATATTTCCATCACTAGTGAACATGCTTCCCAGATATACAAATTCTTCCATTTATTTCAAGCTAAATTATAACTGTATTGTATTCCCTAAAATGCCAAGAATATGCGTATTTGAATTTGTGAATTCTCCACATTCATGAATTCTTGTTGTTTGGGATAGTAATAATAATAAATTAAGCCAATTTATTGTATAATACGTATAGGTACATAATATATTTTAATATATACCTCTATTTTATACGATATACTAAAAATATAGGACCTATTTGAATATCCAAAATTGGTTTCTGAAAGGTCCTAAGATGATAAAATTGAAACTTGAAACTAACTTGCACAATGCTCGGTTCAGTGTTGACTTTTGTACCTTTTTGGGTTAAAAAAAAACAAGTCCCTTCTGTGGCCTTGTGCGTACCCTTAATCTGGGTTTCTCAAACTATTACCAATCAACTTTTACATGACAAAGAAATTTTACATCACTCATTTACCCGCTTTTATGTCCGTTAAACAGCCGATTTAAATGACGATTTTATTATACATATTTACTAAGTTTACTTTATGGTGTAAAGTGGTAGAAAAATGTCTACAGTATGCCACTAACTAACTAACCATCACGCCCACCATCCTCGTTGGGGTAGGCAGAGAGGATAGAACGCCATACCACTCTGTCCTGACATACTTCCTTTGCTTTCTCTACATTCATACATCTTCTCCTACACGCAGTCGATTATTCCGACTTCTTACATGCCCACTTTCAAGCACTTGTTTCACTTGGTCATGCCATGTCTTTCTCGGCCTTCCTCGACTTCTACATCCAGGCACAGTCGCATCAAATCTAAGGGGAGCAATCTCAAATATTTGTAGATAGAGAATTAAATTGAAGTATGGGTTTTATAAAATTTTATATGCCATCGGTATGTCCAAATATTTGTGGACAAATAGGGTTAATAATATATCAATTATTTATGCTATTCAAATTGGACAGTTAGAGTTAGACAGACAAATATTTCATGTACAGCGCCCATGAGGTGATTCTGGCGATGATGAACAAAATGGCGCTCTACAAGTTATCCACTTAGGTATTTTAGTATTTTTATAATATTCCTAATGTTTGTGAGCCGCTTCTTAACATCCTGTATGAAAGAAAGGCCCCAACATAAACCAATACATAATTTTCTGAATCCTCGGGCATCTGGTTTTATGACCGTTTTTTTCGGTCAGGTTTCGATTTTTACCTTTTTTTTTCTTATACCTACCTGCAGAATACTAAACCCAAACAAGGCCCTTGCACAAAACTAACGCCAGGTAAAATAACCCACTTCTTCAAAAAGTAGTAATATTTATATCAGTAATTTACTACATAATAATTTTAGAGACAATCTTTTGATGAATGTTTTTCTACTATATTACTATTTTTGCGTTTTTGGATTAAAGGTACCTTTTTTTTACATCTTTGGGGTTGTGTTCAAATAAGAGGCTCTTTATAAAAATGGTTTGATCTATAAAGTTAGAATAATTGTGTTAATTTTGATGATTTTGTTACTTTTTATATTATGTCTTTATTTTGATGTACGTTTTATATAGTTTTTTGTTTAATACGTTTTAATGTTATTATTGAATAAGCAAGGTCGTTTCATCGATAAATCTTCTGTAAAAAATACAGTTGGGCCGTTGTATTTTTTATAATCAAATGATGAACGATTCTTTATAATGCAACGTACTAGGTATAATATTTTTCGTATTGATAATAATAATTATCGGCTAACTTATATAGCGCCATTTTTGAGAAAAATCCCCTCAAGGGTGCTTTATAATTGAAAATACTAACTAACTAACTAACCATCACGCCATTTCCCCGAAGGGGTAGGCAGAGAGGATAGAACGCCACACCACTCTGTCCTGGCACACTTCTCTTGCTTCCTCCACATTCATACATCTTCTCATGCACGTACGTCGATTATTCCGACTTCTTACATGCCCACTTTCAAGCACTTGTTTTACTTGATCATGCCATGTCTTTCTCGGCCTTCCTCGATTTCTACATCCAGGTACAGTCGCATCATATATTTTTTTAGCCGTTCTTTCATCATCCATTCGCTCCACATGACCGAACCATCGTAAAAGCCCTTTCTGAATTTTGTCGATAATGCTTATCTCAGCCTTGCACTCTGCTCTAATTTCGACATTTGTACACCTGTCATACATAGTCTTACCACACATTCGCCTGAGAGATCGCATTTCAACTGCATTCAATCTTCGCCGGGGTTCACAAAATTCTGGTTTTGGCTGTTCATTTTTTAAAGGAGTTAAATTTATGCAAAGCTTATCTTTTTTAAAATATACGTTATCTTTTTATGACACGCTTTGAATAATATTATGATAATAAATTTAATCTTAATTATTTAATACGTATTGGTTTAGCATAATTTAGAATTTAAGTAATAGGTACCTGTTTACGTCACAGAATTTTAAAACGTCAATTTAAATTCGACATCCGTGAGATTTTGTATTTAAAAAACACATCCTTAAAATACATACTACTACTACGTTCCCTTATCCGCACCCAATGGTGCATAGGGCACTACAAAGAGGAAAAGTATTATTATAATTATTATTATTATGGATAAATTATATAGCGCCGTTTTCGTATAGATATAATACCTCAGTAGCTCAAGCACTATCGACGTAGTTAAAAACGTGCTAATCACGTGCTAACGCTAACGATTTGAGCGATCACAATGACATATCTTTCAATACCGCGATCGCTGAGCCGAGCATCGACGATCTGAGCCGAGCGGAGCCGAACTACGCTATATCGCGGCCACGGTACGTCAAACGTCAAATCATCGCGCTTGTCGGATTTTTTTTATTATGTCGACTGCTTTTCTCAATATTTGGCTTGCCGAAAACCGGCTAAATTATAATAAAGATTGAATGAAGATTTGTGCGAATAAGATATATCTCGGGAAATGGCTCGCGACTAGTATGCGCTCGTTTAATCGATCGATAACTTTTAACGCGTGTTCCATTGTGATCGCGAAAACGTTAAACATCCATGGGTAAGAAATCGTTATCACGTCGCTTATTACCGAGTCGGTACTGATCTGTGATCGAGCAACTGGGGCGCTTTAAATTTCGAATTTGACGGCTCGGGAAATTTTAAATGATTGAAACTCTATGTGAGTAGAAAATACATTAAGCGAACGGGTGGTGGCCCAGTGGGTAGCGTCGCGGTCTCTGAGTCCAGAGATTGTCGGTTCGAATCCCCACTTCGACACGACTCGATTCCTATTTTCAAGCACAAGCTTAGGCTTTATTGAAAATAGTATTTACAAATTGAAATATGTGCAAATATCATAGGATTGCATAGATTTCTTTTTAATTAAAAAAATAAAAAAGTGATTTATTTACTTTCTGGACCCGCAACCGCAAAAGCGCGCTCCCCAAATTTTGTGCGCTGATTGCGGATCGGTATGAAAACCTTGCCTATAGCTGTATTATTTATTGTCTTCACAATAACTGCAGCATAATATTTGCTTAAATTATAGTGTTTGTGGCACCCCATTCCGGCATTTATTATGTGAATAACAGTTCCAAAATATTCCCACAGTTGACTTGGCCTAAGTTGCATTGTGTACTGCATCGGTAAATCCATTAATGGGGAATCGTTCACAATAAAGTCAAACTGTACATCGATATACTGCCGTCATACGAAGGAGTCACGTATATAACGAATTTTCGGAATTGAGAAAACGCTATTTAAAAGATTCGCAACTAATAATTAACACAATTTGATTATATGTATACATGGTGTAACAAAACTCGATGTACAAGCGGAAATCCAGTGAATCTACATCATATTTGAAGTGATTTTTTTTTCGATAAACTTTTGCAAATTGTTATCAAATATAATTTATTTAGTCAAATTAATAGTCAGTATCCGTAAATAAAACAAAATTAAAAACCGCATTTTAATAAGGATTTGTGCAATTTTACTTGATCTGCCATACTTATGAAAGCTTTTATGAGAAGAAAATAAAAAATGTCCCAAATGCCATGGAAATAATAATCTAAAAACACCAAAAATTTCATATGTGCGATTCTTTCTTATGACGGCAATATGCACGGCTGATACAAATAACAATTTTTGTGCCTTGTAATAACTTTCTAAATTGTTTATTTTGGGGTAAAAAAAATTAGGTTGTTTATAATACAGTTTAAGGGTGTCGAGCATTTAATATATTTTTATTTGTGATATTACCTATACCTACTATTGAATATTATACGTATTATACTGTCGTAATCGCCGCGGGTGATGCGCGCGCCGAAACTGTGTGGAATTGGCGCACAGTGAGAATCTGACACTAGCACACAGTTTTTCATCCAGTTTTAGCTTAATGCCCACTTTATATGAGACAGTTTCTTGTTCAGAAAAACTACACAGTTTCTTGTTCAGAAAACTGTGCAGTCTGTCAAACTTCTGTCAAAAGACACGCTAAATATGTGTATTTTTGAAACGCGATTGTAAGTTATTATCGTATGTTTGCTCTCAGGGAAATTGTATATTTAGCTAATAATGTAAATATGTTATTGTTTTTTTACGTATTTAAAAGCATACAATAAACCAATGTCTATTTAAACGTTTACATAAAAAACATTGACTGTCATGTCAGCTTAAATCTGACACTAGCACACAGTTTTTTTCATGCAGTTTTACCTTTATACGGGACCGTTTTCAGACTGCACAGAAAACTGTGTAGTAAACTGCGCCATATAAAGTGGGCTTTATACGGGACAGTTTTCAGACTGCACTGGAAACTGTGTAGTAAACTGTCCCGTATAAAGTGGGCTTTATGCACATACAGTTAGATTACAAATAGTAGTTAATATATAATGTAATACCCATGTATTTATTTTTCTATCTCAAGCAGGTGCGTTAAATAATGCATGAAATGAATGAACAAGCAATGTATGAGTTTTATTACTACACAATCAAGGTAATTAAAATTCAAATACAACCTCATATACACAGCCTTTAAGTGAGTATGTTTAAGTCCGGACGTTTAAAGGTAAAATACATAAAATTTACATTTATTAGGGCGAATAATCACATCAAAATGAGTTATATTGTATTTATTATGCATAACAAGCATTAAGTTGGAATGTTACCTAATAAAATTATAATTTTCAATTAAACGTCTTAACCCGCCGAATTTAAAATATTTTATCGCGATCAGAAGTGATAATGTGTGTTTTTCATAGTCATATTTAAAAAATATCAGATTTAAAAGACGAATTTATGTTAATTTTTGGATATTTCGATTTCGGCAGTGAACAGTAAATATTTACAATAATATTTTTCTAAACATTACAAATATTCATTTCTACATTACTTAACATTTAACATATTTTACTGTTATTGTTTTAAAACAACTTTAAACTTTTGTACAATTTTTCCGACGTCTTACATGCCCACTTTCAAGCACTTGTTTTACTTGATCATGCCATGTCTTTCTCGGCCTTCCTCGACTTCTACATCAAGGCACAGTCGCATATATATATACATTTATATATATTTGACATGACATAAATTTAAATGACATAGTATGTTTTTTAAACGTTACGGAATTTTTTGTTTTTTTTTATATTTTTTAAATTTTTTTTACTATTATTACGGAATTCTTATAGCTAAGTAATACATTTATTTTTTGAGATGTTTTAAATTAATTTAACCTTGTCTAAAGTCAAAGCCAAAATCTCATATCAGAGGAATGTTGATTGGTCGTCTTCTTGTTATTCGATCAATTGATTTAATTTCCTTGGCTCTTGGTCAACTTTGCATTAAATGTACCGCATTTTCGAGGCTTAATACTCAAACTTGTGTTGTGTAAACCAGTTGCTCGATCACAGATCACTACCGACTCGGTAATAAGCGACGTGATAACGATTTCTTACCCATGGATGTTTAACGTTTTCGCGATTACAATGGAAACACGCGTTAAAAGTTATCGATCGGGATTATTAACCGAGCGCTTCTAGTCGCGAGCCATTTCCCGAGATATATCTTATTCGCACATATATCTTCATTCAATCTTTCTCGATTGCATTTAGCCGGTTTTCGGCAAGCCAAATATTGAGAAAAGCAGTCGACATAATAAAAAATCCGACAAGCGCGATGATTTGACGTTTGACGTACGGCCGCGATATCGCGTGCATCGGCTCCGCTCGGCTCAGATCGGCAATGCTCGGCTCGGCGATCGCGGTATTGAACGAATGTCATTGTGATCGGTCAAATCGTTAGCGTTAGCACGTGGTTAGCACGTTTTTAACTACGTCGATAGTTATCTGTGATTGAGCTACAGTACAGAATAACAATCTTCCGTGCATTATTATCATAACATGTGTATGTTATTAAATTCCGGTGTTGTTGATAATAAATAACATGTAACAAGCAATCTCAGTGCGTTTGTTATGCGCAAAGACGACATAAAGATGACTACGCATCGTAATAAGACTACATTTTAGTACATTTAAAATTAATATTTTGTAGACTTTGTAATACTACGCTGGTCGATTATTTACATTTTACGGTGGTAAAGAAAATTTCAGTCAATTAACACTTTGCTATGCAATTTGCCGTAAAATCCGCAAAAGGGAAGTCTATTATTAGTACATCGCAATACATACCCTTTTCTTACTAAGTTTTTTTATACACCGTGTTCAAAACTCGATGTACAAGCGGGAAACCAGTGAATCTACATCACATTTTATTATTATCAAATATAATATATTTTTAACAACATTTTGAATGTGTACAAATACTTGTAGACAAATTACTGGATTATACCCATGCTGGGCTAATATCAGACAATATTGATATCCCAACAGAGACGGAGAAACTCTGGAAACGAATGTGGATTATCTAGGCGTTTACAGGGCTTATGACCTTAACAATCTTCTCAACAGATGTCACCAGTGAGAAATTAACTTGTAATGTGATATTACGAACGCAAGTTCAATATATACATTATACAAGTTTCAAAAATTTGTCATATATATGGTTATCAGATGATGGGCGGAATGGGGAATGTTGTAATACATCAAGTGGCCACTTAACTCAGCCAATGACAGGTCATAAGCCCTGTAAACGCCTAGATAATCCACATTCGTTTCCAGAGTTTCTGTGTCTCTGTTGGGATACCAATAATATCTAATATTTTTAGTCAAATTAATACTATGTGTGATAATTATTGAAGCTTTTACGAGAAGAAAAAAAAATTTTTTTTTCCTACTTCAAATTATTTCAAAAGCCATATTCGACTCCGAATATGATGTAGATTCACCAGTTTTCGGGTTGTACTGCGAGTTTCCTTACTCCGTGTATAAAATTTTATTAAAATAAAAGATGAACTATAAAAAAGAAAATGTAGAAAAAACTTTAGTACTTATAGATTTTTTATTTTTTTTAAATCAAGATAGTTATAATAAATTACATATTATACACTTATACCTAGTTCCCTTCTTGAATTATGTTTTCAACCATATTTAACTTTTAAAATAAGTTAATTTAAAAATACACACTTTTTTTTCACGAAATAAAACTCAAAAAAACCGCCCGCCTCTGGATTTTCAAGAGCTTTGATAAAATTTCATATGTTTTGCAATAAATATTATTTAAATAATTTATTATAATCAACACTAACAACATTATTATTTATGCATTACGTAATTTGTTTTTCTCGTATGTAGAGAATATTTTAATAGTTTAATGAAAAATAATCATCCTTGTAACGTATTTATATACATTCCTAGAGAAAAATGTATTTTCAATGAGCATACAAATTAATTTGCATTCTTTGTAAGCTGAATAGAATAAACATATATTAGATAAACAGCTATAGTTTATGTAAGACATCAAATACATGGTGGAACAAAGCTCTTAGTACAACCCGAATACTGGTGAATCTACTTCATATTTGGAGTCGAATGTGAAGTAGGCATTATTACTATTATTACGGATAATTTATATAGCGCCATTTTCGTATAAATATACCTCAAGGGCGCTTCAAATATTGAATTTAACGGCTCGGGAAATTAAAAGTGAGTGAAAACTCAATTTCTGAGAGGAAAATACCATTATCAAAATTAAATAAAAGATTTAGAGAACATATAGGTAGGCCTTAAGTTTCTTTCGAAACATCACTTCACTCTCACAGTTGCGCACTTCTGGTGGGAGAGCATTCCAAGCCACAGGGCCCGCAACCGCAAAAGCGCGTTCTCCAAGTTTTGTGCGCTGATTACGTATCGGTTGACTTTTTCTTCTCATAAAAGCTTTCGCAAGTGCCGCAGATTAAGTAAAATTTTATGAATTCTTACTAAAAATCCAATTTTTATTTTGTTTTTTTATGAACAGTAGGTATTAATTTGACTAAATTAATGATATTTGATAACAATTTGCAAAAATTTATCAACAAAAAATAACAATTTTCTCGAAAACTTTAGGACAAATAAAAAAAATCTACTGGGATGGCGACTCAATCAGTAGAGACCCATGCCAATGATCTGGCCCCGACTCACTAGATAGTCCGTGTCGAGTCAGGGCATTGTAGAAATTATACATAACACATAACACATTAACATATTATGGAGATTCACTTGTTTCGCGCTTGTACATCGAGTTTTGTTACACCATGTATAAAGTCCGTCTTCCTGGTAAAGGCGATTTGGATAACCGTGCAGAAGTCAATGGTTCGATTCTCGAAATATATGTTTGTGATGTTGCGTTTGTTCCCCTCTGTAATTGGGCCTTCTGGCCTATTGAGGTGGTTAAATAAATAAAATAAATAAATAAATAAACAGAAGAATTAAATTTTAAATAAAAATCTATTTACCGACATTTTTTAATGTTTTGAGTATATCTAGTGCCTGTCGAGTTACCCGTAGTAATGCACTATTTTTACTGCAGCCAATCATCGAAAAATGTACAGTGCAAACTCATCTATACGACGAATGCACGCACTTGCAAACAAGTATGCTTGCATAATAGATGTTTTCAACACTAATCTAGTTCAGTTTTTAGGAAGCAGTGTCTGGATGCCTATCACTGGTGGTAATGAATAGTGAGTGTGCTATTTGCAACTTGCTACCGATTCATTTTATATTGTATTAATTATCATCTCATTGTATTTGTTTAATGAACCAGTTTGGTAACTTGCTCCAGTTTTATTTAATCAAATTGTATTTTTTCTTAGCATTAGTTTTTCTTTCCAAATTGAATATTCGTATGTATTATTCTTTTTCGTTTTTGTTTTCCAATTTAGCTACCTTACTGTGTAACATTTAAAAATGTTAAAACAATAGAAATAAAAATTTAAAAAAAAATAAATAACCATCCTCTTTGGCCACAGCGACCGACGCTGGCCGAGCAAATTTTACGAATTCCCCGCGGTAATTTCAATTTAAAAGATAGCCATCAGCCGTCAGGACCAAAATGGCGAATTCTCATCATTGCCAGGATTGTTAACAACGGCTAGACATTCGTAGGTAGCGCCAAGCGGCAAAATGTCAATTGTTAATTAATTTACAGGTCTGTGACACGCCTCCTTGTAATTTTACTAGCAGCAGTAATTGAGTTGCGCGTAGTAAATCACACCCAGATTGTTAATTAACCATTTAACCTGTCAACTCTGATGAGGTGACGATTTGGACTATATGAATCTGTGAGGTGATGTCACCTTAACTGCACTTACACGTTGAAAATTATTATTGACCTTGTATATGGCTAAAAATAAAACTAGATTTATTTATATTGTGACCTACTGAGCCTCAGCAATCTCCGGAATGTCTGAAAGATGGACATCTGGAAATATCAATGCATGAGAACAGATAGTAAGGTGAAAATGTGCAAAACCTGTGTTCGCCCCATAATGACACATGGAGTTGAAACAAGGGCGGACACATGTAAGCCCAAATCCATGCTGAAAGTCTTAGATATGAAAATTCTAAGATGTATCGCCGGGGAAAACCTCTGAGGGACAAAGGATTAGAATCGCCCCTAATTCGAGCAACTTGCAAAGTCCAGGATGTTGTCAGGTGGGGAAGAGAAAGAAGAAGAAAACTGGCATGCACACGTTTGAGAGAATGGCAAACATGGGTAGAATAGCAATGCACCGTGATGCATCCTGCCCACCGGCTGGCCCGCCGACTTCCTGGACGACCTGCAAAAAGATGGAGAGACAGTTGGAGTCGATATCCCAAGAGGCAGCATCGAATGAGTATAATATAGACCCTTAGGTCTATCTTAACATAAAACCACTCAACCCAGCCAATAAGCCAGTGATAGGTCATATACCTTGTAAACGCCTAATTTCCATATTGCCTTCCAAAACTCTCGTCTCTGTTGCGATGTAAATTGTATAATTACTTTCTCATTTAAAAAACAAGCCTCAGATAAAATCCTGAATTTGTCCAAACAAATTGATTATTTTCGTAAAATTTTAAAAATGGCACATTTAAACTATAATTCAATTAAAAAAACCATTAATTCTCTTAGCATTGTATATTTCCCCCTTTCTAACCATCGTATTGCATAATAATCACCTTTGCTCGGATCCTGGTACCTCGCGTGACTAATGAAAATATTATCGCCAAAATCCACCTTGCGCCATGCGCGCATCGCGGCGCGCACCTTAAAATTCCGACACCGCCGCTGGGTGTCGGTAACTCCCGAAGCCAGGACCTTTGCCGGCCCCGCCGCCAACAGCTGTCACTTCCCTAAATTTGCCAACGGGAACACACCTGCGCGCTGATTGGCAGAATGACTGAACTGCGAGACTTTGGATTTAGCGCGAAAAAACAGCTGAAAAAAAACGTTTCTCACGCATCTTAAGCCAAGTAATATTAGAAGGCCTAGTGTTATAAAATAATCGTCTGCAAGTTGGCTACCATGCTTAAAGTCGTGGGTCCAATTCCCAACAGGGTCAATATTAAATTGTTATTTTCAAGTGTTTGTAATTTTTATTTCAATGTGATTGCATGTAGTAAGTCGGAATAATCGACGTGCTGTAGCATGAGAAGATGGTATGAATGTGTTGAGGAAGCAATTAGAAGTGCTGAGGACAGAGTGGTGTGGGCGTTCTAATCCATCCTCGTCTGCCTACCCTTCGGGAAATGGCGTGATGGTGAGTTTAGTTAATGTGATTTTTTCTCCTAATAACAAATTTTACAATGTTGTAGCGCCTTACCATTCATTTAAAATAATTAATCAGTATACACGGCACTTGGTAAACCAATGCAGTGCCCTAAGCACCATTGGGTGTCGCGTAAGAGGAAGGAGAGTGTTCTATGTTTGACAATGTTCATGCCAGTAATGTGTCTGCCAGAAAATTATTTTAACATAAAAATTCCTTAATTGAAATTGACATATTCACAAAACCGCACGTGATTCGTTTTTAAACACTGCCTTCTAAAGGTACACAAGGCTCGCCTAACGAAAAGCTGCCTCAATTATTATTGTAGCGCGCTACAATGAAAAAAAAGAGTAATTGCGCCGCGAATACGTCACTGGAATACTAAATCATCTTTTATTGTATGAGCGCATCCTGCGCGCGCAGCTTCTGTCGCTTTTTACCAACATATTACCAGTGCGCGCGCACGCTCCTTCCTCCAGGGGTACATTCGAGGCATTCAGGATATATCATTATTTCGGAATTAATTCTGAAACTGACGGAAATCTGTCCGCTTATAAAGAAAATGCTTGACTTTGTGGTCATTTGTTCGGGTTCTCGAGCCATGATTTCTGACCTTAAATTTTTTTATGCCCCTCTTTTTTTTTAAAATTCCTTTTGCGGGGAATGGAATACCTTGTTAAATAAGTATTGGCACCGTTTTTTTTGTATCTAAGTAGAATTGGTTTTGAACAAGCCCCCATCACAAAGGAAAAAGTTCCAAAAAAAAATTAATTTGGTAACGGTTTTAAAAGATTTTAGTCAAAAATTTTTCGTTCTGGCAAACAATGAAGACAGGAAAAAATCTCAATTGATAATTTTTCTCACGACCCATATTTTTACTAAATTTCGTCTATATTTAATTAATTATATTAAAATTTTTCATTTTAAAAAAGGCAATTGGAATTTATTAATTTTAAAATTTTTATTAAAAAATAAAAAATCAAGCGTTGTAACATGACAGAAATATCAATACAAGAAAAATTAAAACTGTTTTTAAAATGACACACATACAAAACCCAGGGTTAATAATTAGAGAACTTTATTTTTAAAAATAAATATTAAGTTTTAAAAGGGGTAAAAGGGGGGTTTTTTTTGGGGGGGTAAAACAAAATAAAAATTTAAAAAAAAT
>JAGVSP010004734.1:0-14259 GCA_022494985.1 Micrasema minimum
ATTAGTTTTAAAAAGGCACTTGGACTGTGGGTAATAAATAGTCAGAGAAATAAAAAAATAAAAATCTGGTCGTCCTCAACTTTTTTATCAATCCTCATAGAATATTACGTACATTGTTCATTAAGTACCTTTTTAAATGATATTGATACAAACGAGAATTTTGTATACCATTAGTGTATGTTTACCCAGATTCTAGATGGGATATTGGAAAAACATTACCTTTGTTAACATCTGTTAAATTACTAACCAGAGTTCTAGAATAGTCTCACGAAGGTGGTTAAATGTTGTTGTTAACGGACCTTTATCTAATTATTGGATTAGGAATCCATAAATTATTCGGGTGTAACCGGGTTGCTAGTCACAAGTTGAAAGGTTTTGTTCCATTACAAACTTATCGCCTTATTAACCCTTAACTTGGGTGGAAATCTCAACCCCCTTTGCCGGTATGTTTTCCTGGCAGAGAGTAATATTTTTACTTTAAACATAAAATAGCGAAATTTTCGAGAGACAAAATACCAAAAAATTTGTGAATACATTAAATTTCTCTTTCTTCTTAAGGTAGGACCTAAGGGTCCGTATTTGTCTTATTTGACGCTGCCTCTTAGGATGTTGACTCCCAACTGTCCCCTACATCTTTTTGCAGGTCGTCACGGAAGTCGGCGGCCAAGTGGGGTAGAGATAGATGAGCAGATCTTTGCAAAGGTGATCTTAATATATGCATATAAAAAATACTCTACAGAACCAAATGATATACCTCAAATTAGACACAAAACTAGGAACACAACTATGCAACTTCATAAACCTCCAAAAATCCACACTACCTTTGGCCAAAGAAGCCTTATCTATTACTCGAGTAATTTAAAAAAAATAAATATGTATTGATGGGTTAATTAAATTAAGATTGTATGTAGAATATACCCGTTATAAACAATGTAAAATGTTTCCCTCGGCATGGGTTATTCCAGTGAGGGAACATTATTATTATATATATATTTTTAAAAACACTATGTACAAGTCCAAATAAATAAAAAAATAAATACATTACGGATTTGACTAATCTGCTATCGTCCATTCTCTCAACGTGTGCACTTCTAAAGTAACTAACCATCACGCTATTTTCTCGAAGGAGAAAGCAGAGAGGATAGAACGCCACGCCACTCTGTCCTGGCACACTTCTCTCGCTTCTTCCACATTCGTCCATCTTCTCAAGCACGCACGCCGATAACGACTTTTCACATGTGCACTTTCAAGTACTTGTACTTGATCATGCCATGTCTTTCTCGGCTTTCTTTGACTTCCATATCTAGGAACACTTGTATTATAACTTGTTTTAGCCGTTTTTTCATCATTCATGCTCTCTACGTGATCAAATCATTGTATTGGTCGTTTCCCAATTTTGTCGTTAATACTTACTTATCTCTGCCTCGCACTCTGCTCTAATTAAGACATTTAAGTATACCTACGTACCTTTTATCCAAAGTTTTACCAGTTCTTCTACGTTTCTGTTAATGAAATTATTAAGCAAACAACTACCTCCAAAATTACAAAAATAATTTATGGTACACCAAATCTTTATTGATACATTAGGAGATTAGTTTCTGACACACATTATTTAATTTGTTTACTTATTTTTAGAATAACAGTATTTTAATAAGGTTTCTCTGTGGTATTTTTAACACAAATAATTTAGTTTTCAAGATCTTAATTTTTGTTGCATAATGGTTTTAAATGAACAAGATTTTTTTATTCCTGTGCCTGTAATCAAATTAAATCTTGAGAACGTTCGTAATCAGTTATTAAATAATTTAATTTCGTTAAAATTTGTGAAAATGTGGTTTTAAGGGTTAAAATTTTAAACTTCTACATATAAATTAGAAATTTTCTAATTGGACTATTCAGGAATGCAGAAAAAAAAATGAGTAAGTTAGTTTTGTGAAAAAGCGGAAAGTTCGAGTGATTTTTTATTGCCGTGTAAGGAGCCTGAGAATGACGTCAGATGGCTCCTACATATCATGGTATATTTAAGGTATACCGAAGGAGCGTGACACCTGCTACGATCGTCCAATCTGTCGACCGACAGGCACGATGCGGAGTGTCTGTTATAATCCAAGACTGAATGTCCGATTTATTCAAACTACTGAAAATTTACTGAAAGTTATGGGACCATTTATTTAACAATTTTAAGTCAGGTTGTCAGTTTTTTATATCAACTAGGTATTAGCTATCTCGATGACGTGAACGAAATGTTTTTGACGTGATAACGTCTAATAAATCAATGAACGCCGGCTGCACACACGAAAAAGCTTGACTTATTGTCACGTTCCGCCTGAGCCAAGTGTGCAAGCGAGAGCGCGGAACAAGCGATAGAGAGGCACGATTGGCCTAAGCGTTCGGTTTGTGACGCATCTATCTCTCTTCCACTCCATCGGCCGATGCGTCGGAGTAGAAGGGAGATAGCAGCAGCACACAAGCTACAAGTGAAAATGAAATTAACAAAATGTTAAAAAAAAAAATGTAAATTTCAATTAACTCCTGCTTTGTATTATACAAAATAATGATAATTTAGTAATAATAATTTAATTCAATTCATAAAAGTATGCTATTTTTCATCAATGTTTTTTTATGACGTTATCACGTAAAATTATCGTCCGTAAACCGACTTTACAGACAGCTAAAAGTTTTTTTATAAGTCTGTTGTTTTCTTTTGGATGTTTCCGTGTTATTTGGAATGTGCCAAAAAATGATGTGAGAGTAATAAAGAATATCTATACATACAATATGGGATAATAATACCATAAACTGAGTTGTGGCATTATATAAACAGTTGCTCAGTATTTGCATACTTTAATAAAAGTTGTGTTTTATGAATTTCTATTATTAATTTTACTAAATACTCATTTTTCTTTGGAAAAATTGGTACGCTCTTTTAAGACACTTTTTTTAAATTGAATATTTCATTTTACGGACCAGGTATAGTTTTTAGTATAGAAAAATTAAATGAATTGAATTTAAATTAAATCAGTTTTAATTTAAAAAAAGCACAATAATAATTTGTGCAATTTTAATTTTATAACTGCATACATAAAACGGCAGCTGTGGAATTTTGAAAAAATTCGTTCGATTTTTTTACTACATATAAATGCGTGGCGATTTTACGATAAATGCCTGATATTTTAGTATCTGATGCCCAAGATCATTTTCAGTATTAAGTACAAGAGTTAAAGAAGAATATAAATTAAGTTTCAGTTCAGTCGTCACACAACTAAACTCCCGCTCTCTCCGTAGACAGCTACGCCGGTACAAGTTTCCACCTTTGGCAAGAGGAAATGTAAGGCAGGGAAAGCGTTCAGGTTTGCCGGCGATTTGTGGGCGATTTGATTGTTTAAGTGGGCGGGCGGATGGACTAGAGTCGCGTGCATAAAATACACGTTGACATAGGCAACGGTCCTGAATTGTAAATTGCAAGTTGCAAACTAAAGTGTGCTATATTATGCTTTATGTACAGTGTTCGCCGTCAATACACTGGCGCTGACCTAGAAGACAAATTTTATATTTAGGGTAGTTTTTATTATGCATACCTACATACACACACATACCTATACACACATAGCTGTATTTTTTATAATTGTATTTTTTTAAATATGGACCTTAGAGGCTTGCACTCACCACCTCAAGGTTTGGAATATAAAATTTTTTTATTGCTATTTCCTCACTTATGTACAATAACTAACTAACTAACTAACCATCACGCCATTTCCCCGTCGGGGTAGGCAGAGAGGATAGAACGCCCATACCACTCTGTCCTGACAGACTTCCTTTGCTTCCATCATTCATACATCTTCTCATTCACATACGCCGATTATTCCGACTTTTCACATGTCCACTTTCAAGTACCTGACGTACTTGGTCATGCCATGTCTTTCTCGGCCTTCCGCGGCCTCTACATCCAGGCACACTTGCATTCGAACTTCTTTTAGCCGTTTTTTCGCTCCACATGACCAAACCATCGTAAAAGCCCTTTTCTTAATTTTTGTCGATAATGCTTATCTCAGCCTTGCACTCTGCTCTAATTTCGACATTTGTACACCTATCATACATAGTCTTACCACACATTCGCCTAAGAGATCGCACTTCAACACAATACATTGCTTAGTTGAATCACTTTTATATCGGAAAAATTATTTCGTACAATTTTCTAAACCGTTGGTAAAAGGGGTGCGTTATTAAAAGCTCGTTAATGACATTTTAACCCATTCCATTCTAGAATAGTTCCTCAAAACTTGTGTGTTAAAAGAACAATCGTAAACACTCGATGAATAATTTTTTTAAATATTAAAATTCATTATAAATGTGTAGGTAAGTACAATCCGTAATCTTGACGCTTTTGAAATCTAGTTAGTTTAGATAATATCAAGTGTATTGGTGTTCTGAAAGCATTTATATTAAGTTCCAATCCTTTGTGGGAGTAGAGTGCTTTTGCAGTCTGTTACAGTACTTAGTACGTACGTAGCGGAGACAAGAGACAAAAGACAAAGGTCATTTCTCGCCATTATGTCTCTCCGTTATTATCTCAAAGAGAAACGGTATCCAGAATACCATTTCTGTCTCTTAATGGCCGCAATAATCCAAATGGCAAGCTGAATTCATAATTAGTTGCATTGATTTCCGATAGCCGAGAATTCAAAGAAAAAAATTTCAATAAAAAGATATTAATTTCCTGCTGAATGGAACGGAAAAGAAAGAAATGATGGGGAAATTTTATGGTGAAGTTTTTGTAATATTCGTTCAAGACTTTGCACAAATTTTCAGAATATCGGTGCTCTTTGCACGACTGGACGGTTATTTGTTTAAGAATTGTTGCAAACAAATACTAGATATTATAAATATTGCTATTGGCAAATAAATAAAGCTGCCAATAATATTACAACACATAAATTAACTCGCTACGACATTCTACGAATCACAAATGTTTTTCAGAATAGCGTTTGCTTATTTTAAAAAGCATAAAAATTCCAGCCCCCTGGATGTCCACTAAATTGACAGTTCGTTGACAGTTTATATCAGAACTATTGGACGTGGACCAGTCTTCGGAAGAAATAAGGGAATTGGTGGCTGACCCCTTGGATATGGTATGATAATAGTGATTTGACGATTTTTTGGTCTATTTGGATTACAGTTGAAATTTCATTTTATTAATGCTTTCGACGTAGATACAGTATTGCGAAAACAGTTATGCTTCACAATTCTGTTGTTTGCATTAAATTTTCAAAAATGTATAGTTGTATAGTTATATTATTAGTTGTCAACATATTTATACTGAGGTTTAAATAAGTTGGGAGTATAATCTTATAGAAAAGTGTTATCAAGCTGAAACGATTCGGATAAGTTTGAATAATTATCGTTTTTTTTTGTTTCCACGTCAAATAGCACACAAACTATGTAGGTACCAAACCACAACCGCAAAAAATGTTTTTGAATAAAACTGCCCTAAATCAAAACTCCAAAAGATTATATATAGCAAACAGCTTAAAAAAATAAGTATTTATATTTATAGGAAAGCGCAACATGTTTCCGCCATTAAAATAAAAGGAAAACATCCTTGACTAGAACATAAAAAATGCATGCCACAGTAGGAATACTGAGGATAAGAAAATCGCATTTTCCACCTCCCCTTTAGCAATATCAACCACTTTCCATTTTTCACCCCTTCGGAAAGCCATTCACTTCAAAATGACTGGTGACGATCGGTTTTTATTGCTATTGCTTGGGGATGTACCAGAACTATATATCAGTATATGTCATGGTGTAATGATAACAATGGAAGGGCTTCCCTTTTTGTAAAGGCCAATTTTCAACGGTCGCGGTCTTACATCCTAACTCCCATCTCCATACAATTGTTTTGTCATTACTAAAATCTAAACAGTGGATCACAATAAACTAAAAACTAGAATACTTCACGCTCTGTTTAGTGTGACGTGTTACATGTTCCGAAACCATAGACACTATTCTACACTATATTTTGGTGACATACGATACGCGTGTTTTTGTTGTCTATTTTAATCATACAAAAAAGATGAACATGATACATGTAAGCGTAGATTCATTATTAAAGTTATTTAATGACCTTTCTTGGTACTTACGTAATTTTAACTACAGGTAATAAAGAAATGTAAATTTAACTTCACACGAATATTAATTCTGAAATCTTGTATGTATTTACAATAAAATTATGCAAACAATGATGTTAGAGAGATATTAAAAATAATAATGGTCAAATTAGCAAAATAAAGGTCTTTGAATTTACTTAAATGTATGTACACTGGTATGTGTTTATTGGTGTGACATAATAAAGAAGCGTTTGGCAATTAACCACTGAATTTTAAAAAAAAGCATTACCTACGTACCGCTATCGATTTACAAATATCAAGTATTTTCGTTACTATAAAGCATTAAAAGCTTTGTTTTTCTATAAATACTATACCCACAAAAAAACGTGGGTTGGTAACAAAAGGTTGGTAAAAAAAAATTTGTACTGTGCATGTGCAAGTTATCACAGAATATTTAAAAAAAAAAACTCAATTACAATAGGTACAATGCGTTATTTACCAAACCAGGATAAAATTTATCATCCATTCTTTTTGATATGTACTTCAAACGTTACATAGATAAAACGACCATTAAACACATACTTTTTTGAATTTACGCTTTTCTGTTTTTCACGAGATGTACCACCCAACATCAAGCTGAACAGGGAGAGATGTTTATCTTTTTATTACTGCAACAACATAAAACTCTCCCTTAAAGTCTATTTGACAGAAACAATAATAGATCTGGGAAATAAGCAGTAAATGGGGGATGCTCTGCCAGCGACTGCATGAATATGTCCTCTAACAACCTTCTGAAACATTGTGAAATTTCTAACGATTTGTTGCAATGTACTTGTCTATGTTTAGTGAAATTATATTTTAACACGACTTTAAATAAAATAGATATCTGTATTCCTTCCCAGAGCTTTTTGTGTTTGTTCTCTGTTTAGATGTCAATAATAATAATGCGCCAATAACACATCTACAGCATATGGGTGCAATTCTGTCATCAATAGACTCCACAAATCTAGGCAATAAGTTTATGCATACTGGCGATACATTCGATGTCAATTTTAATGCCTACAAGTTGGCACTTCTAAATTATTTCAAGGCCGAATGTATCGATTTATGTGCATACAATTTGGGTTCTAAAGTTTAATGTTTTAATGCAATGTTTATTTGATGCTGGATTATTTTTAACATTTTTTATGTATATTATGATTTTGTGTATTTGCTGTAAATATTTAATATGTAAAAGGCACTGAGTGCCGTTTATTTTAATAAAATAAAATAACCAATGAGCCGCTTTCCGCTAGATGCAAAAAACGGCACTATGTAATATTTCACATCATCAGCAACTTTTAGTAATTTTTGCTTGGGAAAAAAATTCAGTAGACGAACAGTTCCGCACGGACCCAGTATCCGGAATGACCAGTTTGGAAATGCTTTGTCCTCTGCTTTCTTTAGCGTAACGCCCGTGACGGACGAGGAAAATCCCCACTTAGAACATCAGCTTGATTGAGGATCGAAGTGACGTAAGCTGAAATAAATTATTTGCTTTATCATACTTAATAAATACTTGGGGAGATACAGAAGCGATTAGATATTTTTTTAGGGAGACTGTGATATTTTTATGTGGGTATGTATTTTTTTTGGTATAGTGAGAGATTAGCTAATCTGAGTAAGCAGGGCAAACGGGATTGCTGGAAGCAGAAAACTCAAGATGTAGAATGTCATCTCCAAGCAGCCTAAAGCTCTTCATGATCTATATGGCTATCTGAAGTAAATATCTTATTCTTCTTCTTTCGCCGCGTTCGCTCCTATGTGGAGCATGTGGACATCACTAGATCCTTCGAGGAGACCCTGTCACCAGCCAGCTCTCTCGCCTCATCCCACATCAGGCCCACATCCATCAGCTCCGCCGAATACATCCGTAGGATGGTCATCGACGGTCTGCCAGGACGCCGGATCCTGCAGGCGTAAAGACGATGCAGCTCGGGTTCAGGCTCTCCCGAGGCATCCGGAGTACATGCCCTAGCCAGGTCCAGAACGCCGCATCTTCACGACTCTACTTAATGGAGGTTGCTGCGTCCGTTCCCTAACTTCAGCGTTGGTTATGAAGTCAAACCACTTAATGCCTAGAATCCTTCTCAGACACTTCTTCTCAAAACTATAGTAAAGTAAATATAATGAGAGTTTATTTTCAGTCAATTAATTTCTTCATGCATTTATTACGTTTTCATTTCAGCATTAATATATTACTTACTGCAAGCTGCAAGTGTTCTAATTGAATGACTGATCATCTTACCTTCATGTAATGATCAAGATTAACTGTACTTGAAGTTCCAATGCACTATGCATCATTAGGTGCAGATATAGAAAAGTGGTAGTGTTCTAATACGTCGCTAACTTTACCTCAAATGACTTGGCTAATTTTGATGGAACGGGTTGGAATTCGAAACTAATGCATTCTCATTAACGGCATAAAAAACATTTGAAATCATCGGCTAAAATTGCAATATTCAATATTGTATACAATTGAATGCATGTTCTTGCATTAACATACGCTCATACAACCTTCATACAAATAATCGAATAGCTTTTTGATCCCTCTCATACCTACTGCATAATATGCTCAATTTCAAATCAAGTAACTGAATCTGAAAGACACATTGATAGCAATAATACAATCCATTCCAACAACGAGATTTTTGGAGTTAACAAGCAAAACCTCGCAAACAACGCATTAATCAGTTCTTTTTTAAACAGCTATTTAGCGTCCTAGAGATATTTTTTTTACTAAAGCGGTGATATAATAAATTATAGTACATTGTAGGTATGATTGTAGGTAATAACGCCTTTAATTCACTATCAAAAGTTTAAAATTATTAATTTTTAAATAAAATACAATATTTATTTACATGAGGTTTCATGGTTAAGGCTCTCGGGAAGGCATACGTAGTATATGGCCTAGCCAGCCGAATCGCCTTCGCCGGATGACATGCTTGCCTATTTTACAAGGCATCAGGTTCTCGGCGTCCTGGTCGTCCACTGATGACAATTCGTCGGCAGTTTGCGTCAGAGCTGCGGGACGTGGACTTGACTTGGGAGGATGCGAGGGAGCTGGCGGCCGATCGCTTGGCCTGGAGGCAGTTTGTGGATATGGTGTGATGATGATGATGTGGTTTCATATTGATATTTCATGTGCCATACCTTGGACTGGCAGTGAAGCGTAATACGACTGATCATCTTTGCTTCATGTAACAAATTGTCAAGATGCACAGCACTTGGTGAACCAATGCAGTGCCCTACGCACCATTTGGGTGCGGATAAGGGAGAGTAGTAGTACATAAATAAAAGATCATTAAAATGAATTTGTAAGTTACCTGGCTTCGTTCGACCACCAGGGGTGACGTTTGACGGTGTCCTACCAGCTTAGTAACCACACCATATCAGCAATAAATAATACTCGACCATTCCGGAACTGTGTTCCTGTTTACGGTTATTGCCAGATTTACATAGATATGTCCGAGCGGGTAGCGGGTAGGCAGATGTACTGCTAGCTGTGGCTGCCACACTGTTACTGGAATAGGGTGAAAATACTATTAGGTAGGTACTGCGTGAAGCTGATGTGAATAGTATGGATTTGGCATACTTTTGGTCATTTGTGAAGAAAAACCAAGGTAGGTTGGTAGTATAAGTACGAATTTTTGGCGAATAGATAAATATTTATTAAATGAAACACACTTTTTTTTTAAACTACTTATTTATTTTTAAGGTCCCAACCGATTTCGGAGATACAACACCGTCTTCAGGGCTTTGTATAATAAGATAAATACTTCATTAATATGGCCTACTTATTAATATACTAGCCTAAAACAACTTCCGTATGAGCAGAGACTAGAAACTCTTGGTCTCACAACACTGAAGAAAAGACGGGAAAGGGTGATTTAATTGAAACATACAAGATAATGAACCGTCACTAAAAGTGTAATAAATTGTGTGAAATCTTCAAACCGAAAAACAACGCACGACTTCGAGGCCACAACCTTAAGCTGGAGAAGACCGGTTTAATAAGAACCCAAGAAAGCATTTCCTGAGCAACAGGGTGGTAGATAGCTGGAACGGGCTACCGCAGGAGCTGGTCATTGCGAATAGTGTGAACGGGTTTAAGAATGGACTGACAAGTTTTAAACCCTAACTAACTGTCCGATTTAGGCATATCAGTTTTAAGCTGCTCGCCTAATATTAAATAATAAATAATAATAACAATAATATGTTCATAAAACTCAAGCCGCTTAAATCATAAGGAAGTTTGCCAATTTGCCAAGACAGAGTGTTGTGGTGTTCTATCATTTTCTTTGAGAAAATGACGTGTTGGTAAGTTAGTTAAATGCATAGCATTTCTTTTTACAAATATTGTCACTTCCCTTAAGTTAACATGACTTTAAAGTATTTATTTAGTGCCTAGGGTATACAAGCTGTTTTATTTATTTATATTTTTTTAATGTCTTGCAAACAGTGCTTTGTTTGGTACAATGAACTCTAAATTTTCAATTTGAGGTAACATATACAACATTACACCAATTACGTGGACACAACACAATGTACAAGACAAATTTCTGAAGACGCGAAGTGAGCAAACAATAGTATACAAAGTGGTTATGTTATGTCATGTGTATGATGTGCTGTGGTATGTGTGGTGAAGTGTGGTGTATGTGTGGGGAAATCTTGATATTTTAAACGCAGGAGACGATAAGTAAGGGAGAAAAAGGATACCGCCGTCCTGGCAGATCGTCGATGACCATCCTACACCATTTATAATTTGATTAGTTGTTTTTTTGTAATAAGAGGGAAATTTCTTTCATAAACTTAAAAGCTTCATAACTTTGACACTCTTTGTGTTAGATTCCTAATTGCCAAGGGGTAAATTTGTTCTAAATAACATCAGTACAATCCCTTTCATGGTAAAAGTATATAAGTTAGTCAAGTTACCTACTACCTTATGCATAATATAAATATAGTGTAGGTCTATTGCCATCGCAATAGTCAAAATTGAAGTTGAACCTGTTTCAATAAATATTTAAAAAATATTTCGGTTTGGTTATTATTTTATGCTACTTAATAAAATGAAAATTTAAACAGGTTAATGACACAACTTTTAAGGTTAAAATTTTAGTATTTCAAAACAGTATTTTTGCAAAATCGCGTTGTATCGACGATATCTCGATTGGAGTGACGTTTTTTGCAATTGACGAAATTAATTTCCTGTTTCTAGTCGTTGAATCCCAACAATCATATAACCAACTTGGGTTTTATTAATTGTTCAGAAAAAAAAATCAAATGTTAACAACCCATGCTAAATAACTATAGTATTTTAAAGACACCATTAAGTATAATTTAATCTGGGAAATATTTCAAATATTTCAATATATTTTTTCATGAATTATTTATACATACGAAATTTATTATTTAAAACTTCAAACCGTTTATTACGAGTTTGCTTACAATACAAGATAAATAGATATGATTATTCCAAAACGGTAAAATTAACAAGTTTAGGTTAGTTTCCGCAATATTGGGTATAATATCCCCCATACAAGTTGGTCCACACATAAAATACCAACCAGGTGAACATAAAACTAATTAGGATATCAGAACATTATCACACTAGTGACCTGTCGTACGTTAGTTGCCCCAAAGTTGGGCGAATATCTCTCGCTATTTATGTGCTCCGGGTGTCGCTGGGATGAAAGCAACAGTTGATCACGAGTTTGCCATTCAACTTGTGTTAGAGAAATTTTTGGGAGCGTACGTACTCACATTAATTAGCTTGAAATATTAAATTACTTTGTAAGTTCAAAGTCGGGTTTTAGCTGTAGGTTTGGGGCGGTCATTCTCATACACGATTCCATACAAAGTCACAACATTAAAATAAAATATTATACATGGTGTAACAAAACTCGTAGTACAACCCGAAAACTGGTGAATCTACATCATATTTGGAGCCGAATGGGTAATATGACTTTTTAATTTGAGATAAAATTTTCTTCTTCTTATTAAAGCTTTCATAAGTATGGAAAATTAGGTAAAATTGTACAAATATTTATTTAAATTCGATTTTTTTTTTTGTTTTCTTCATGGATAGTATTAATTTGACTAAATAAATTATATATGATAACTATCTATTTAGAAAAAAATCATCGAAAAAAAATACCTTCGTACTCAATTTTCTCGAAAATTATGGGTCAAACCTGTAAAAAATTTAAAAAATCAACGAAATCGATTCCAAATATGACGTAGATTCACTGGTTTTCTGCTTGTACATCGAGTTTTGATGCACTATATACAATGTAAGTACTGGTTTTGCCCTGGTGAGACTCTGATAATAATCGTCCCAACGAGGATCGCCAGTAAGAGAGAAGACCTTCAAATAGCGATAGTCTCAACCAGGACCGGGAGTAGGCGAATGAAGGACCACCAGGGGGAGTGGGAGTTACCTGGAATGCCGCAAAACTTTTGACGCGGATATTTTACTACGTTTAAAAATTAACCGATTGTTATTTGAAAATTATAATTCATCTGTTAAAAATGCAATCAATTGAAAAGATTTTTTCCCATCAAAAACTGTATGGCTTTTTATATATTTTTTTGTCTCATTTTTTTAAATAAACATCTGTGAAATATAATTACTTGAAATACACAGTATTCAAATTCGATGATTCGCTACAGAATTTGTTTTACGTGAATAAATTGAAATATTTAGGTAATTTTAAATTAGATTCAATGTTTGAATTTCAATACTAGCGGTCTTGCATATAGAATGTTTCTCAGATATTCCAATTTGCACGTACTGTGAATAAAAATAAAGAAGCTTCGTTTTCTAACTTGCATGGACGCGCTTTTATATACATCTAGGACCTAAGATGGAACAACCACAGTGATTTTCAAATATTATTTGGAATAAACAAATAACATCTTCGATGTTTTCTATGTGACTTTCAAACATTATTTGGAATAAACAAATAACATCTTTGATGTTTTCTATAACAGGTATCGAAAGGAAAAATTATCGGCACACAGCGATTCAAGAATGAAACAATAGTAAAACAGTAAAAAAATAATTCAAAAAAATGCTTGTAAAATATAAACAACATAAGCCTCCATAACAGCATAAGGTGGCCTCCGTAGCGTAATGGCTAAGACGCTGGACTCACGATACGGAGGTTCCGGGTTCGATTCCCAATGAGAAATTAAAAAAATCAAAAGTGATTTTTTCATGCCTGGGTGTTTTGTGACGTTGTTCCCCTCTGTAATTGGGCCTCCTGGCCTGTTGAGGGCTAAAAAAAAAAAAATTGAGCAGACATCTTCAGGCGTCTTCTAGTGAGTAATTAAATTATGTTTGAATCTTACCTAAAACCAAAACGAAAGATAACTAACAAAATGCTTAGCAATATTCTCAACAGATGTCACCAGTGAGAAAATCTCTTAATAATGTGAAACGACAAATAAGAATTAAATAAATTTCGAAATTAGTCATATATTTATAGTTATCAGATGATGGGCGGAACGGGGAATGTTGTAATACATCAAGTGACCACTAAACCAAGCCAATAACAGGTCATTAGCCCTGTAAACGCTTAGATAATAAAAATTCGTATCCAGAGCTTCGCTGTCTCAATTAAGATAACAATATTGAAAAATAATAGATTCAAAGCGCAGTAAATATATATTTTTAATTTGAACATTCTTGCAGAATTCGAAATGTTGATACTTTAGTACTGCAGTTTAGACGTGTAAGTAGAAAGTCATCATAGTACTCATAGCATATCCGCTGCCTATGCGGAGCATATGGATTCCACAAACTGCCTCCAAGTCAAGCGATCGGCCGCCACTTACCGAGAATCCTCTCAGTCAGGTCCACAAAAGTAAAGCAACAGATATTTATCCCGGAACTTCGCTCGATTCAGTACCTAACAAAAAATCATTTAAATATTATAAATAAATACATGAAAAATGAAACAATAACTAAAATTAAAATAAACCAATACATAAAGTACTTTTACATTCATCGACAATTCTTGATGGAAAATCCGTGACAAAAACACAAAACTTTGAAAAATCGTAATTATTATAATGGATAATTTATAATAGCGCCATTTTCGTATAAAAA
>JAGVSP010004735.1:0-50348 GCA_022494985.1 Micrasema minimum
AAATGGAGGATTTTGCGAGCAATTTGAAAAAGCGCTATTTCAAACCGCGCTAGAAATTCATATGACATCGTAATTTTTTTTTTTTAAATCCCTTGATATTGTAATTTTTCAATCAATTTTTTGAAATAAAAAATAAAAAATCGGGAAGAACCCAATTATATTTTAAATTTATTTATTTATTTTACCACCTCAACAAGCCAGGAGGCCCAATTACAGAGCGGAACAACGTCACAAACACCCAGGCTTGAGAAAAATCACTTTTTAATTTTGTGTTCTCACCGGGTATCGAACCCGAAACCTCCGTATCGTAAGTCCAGCGTCTTAGCCATTACGGTACCGAGGGCCGCCGCGCCGAAGGATTATAAATGATAATAAATGAAATGTTAATAAATAAATAAATTAATCATCTATTTATAAATTGATGCACGTAAAACAACGTTACATTTCGAAAAAGCTTAAAAATTGTGAGATATGTGTGTGTGGAAGAGACTGTGTGTGAGGGTGACAGAAGATGTACGAACGTGTGTGTGTATGTAGTATGTCTGCTGTGTGCCCGTCATTCCAAGTTAGAGCTCTGAGGAGCAAAGTCAGTCAAACGGATTATTAAAATAAACCCGTAATAACTGTCACAGTCGTGTATTCCTTTTATCCCTCATACCAATACATTACAAAAATTAATTTGTCGAAATGTCAGATTAGATAAGTTTGCGTTAACACTTCGATATGATTTTTTTAAATAGCACATCATACATTTTATAGCAGTTAGCAATATAGAGAAATAATTAATATAATATATAATAATAAGCGTCTTCTTTAAACGGGACAGTAAACTGTACAGTTTCTTGTGCAGTTTGCAAACTGTCCCGTATAAAGCGAAAACTGGATGAAAAACTGTACGCAATTGTCAAATTCACACTGAACGCTAATTCCATACATTTTTTCACACAGTTTATGCGCGCGCATCACCCACGTATAACATTCAATATTATTATTATTATTGTGGATAATTTATAAAGCGCCGTTTTCGTATAAATATACCTCAAGGGTGCTTCAAAGTTCAAATATTGAATTAATTAATTTAACGGCTCGGGAAATTTAAAGTGAGTGAAAACTCAATTTCTGAGTAGAAAATACCATTATCAATATTATTTAAAAGATTTAGAGAACATATGTGTCTTGTAAACGCCTAGATAACCCACATTCTTTTCCAGAGTTTCTCTGTTGAGATATCAATAATATCTGATATCAGCCCAGCATGGGTATAATCCAGTAATTTGTCTACAAGTATTTGTATACGTTCAAAATGTTGTTGTTAAAAATTATTTTAGTTGTTTATTTCTGTCTTTAGTTTACAAAGCTCGATACGTCGATAGATGACAGTAGGTCATAGGGAACAGTGTTGCCACGTTAATAATTCTGACAGCCATAATGTCTTTTTTTTAAATTTAAATTCACACGGAAAATGCTAATAAACCACGATAGGTGTTTTAAGTGAATATATTTTGTGGTCCGTTATGTATTAAAAACACAATAAACGGTCATTATTAATATCTCATCATATACAGATATCTTTTTTTGAAGTGAAAACTTCTTTAGAATCGTTGGGAGTGATTTGAAACTCTATGAAACGAATAAAGCGACACTAAAAAGAGACAAACATATAGATCTATGGGATTTAGCCTGCGAGAGAATAAGATAGAACACAGCTTCCGCCGGCTGGCAGTAGTTCCATCTACCTCATCAGATACATCTACCAGTTGATCGCCGGCACCCCTTATACTTTTATAATGTGGAGGTCCTGGAGGAAACAGAATTTGTTCTATTCATGTATCTAAAGAGGTAGATTCGCCTCCCAAAATTTTGTAGCAAAACCGAGGGAGAAGGCGCCTTGACGCGGTATTTCACAGATATATTGATAAAATCGAAACAAACACTTTAGTTATCATAAGCCGCTCGTATCACTTGTAGAAATTGAAGACATGGATCATGAATAATAAAATGAAAAAAAATTATCAACTGGGTACCAATATTTATAATAAATAAATCCTATAATTATCCCACTCCTGATACTGCATTTATCTCATTCTCTCTCAGCTTAGTTTTGTTAAGGTTTCACTTCTACCTGGTGTGAACTGCACATATGTTTTTTTTAATATTTCTAATGTGTTTATTTGATAGGAAATCAATTAAATAAATAACTCATACCTACCAGTTATTTAAACTCGTACAAAATGACAACATCGCAGTCAAGGCAAAATTTTAGTAAACAGATTTATAATCAAATGTTTTTAGTAAATTAAGAGTCATTAAGTAACAATTATCTTACAGCTATCGTTAATATTGAAATATTTCGTAATATTTGACGTAATTGTAATAATATTTCGAGCATTTTATTATAATTTAATGCGAGAGATTTTAGCTGGATTTTCATAATATATAGATTTCTTACTAGACTTAATAGACCTATTCCTTGAAAATTGTAATATTAAAAGTCCAGTCATTCTAACTAACCATCACGCCATTGTAGGCAGAGAGGATAGAACGCCACACCACTCTCTGTCCTGGCATACTTCTCTTGCTTCCTCCCCATTCATACATCTTCTCATGCACGCACGTCGATTATTCCCACTTCTTACATGCCCAATTTCAAGCGCTTGTTTTACTTGATTATGCCATGTCTTTCTCGGCCTTCCTCGACTTCTACGTACAGGCACAGTCGCATCATATATTTTTAGCCGTTCTTTCATCATCCATTGGCTCTACGTGACCGAACCATCGTAAAAGACCTTTCTTAATTTTGTCGATAATGCTTTGCATTCTGCTCTTATTTCAACATTGGTGGCACCTATCGCACATAGTTTTACCACACATTCGCCTGAGAGATCGCATTTCAACTGCATTCAATCTACTTTTGTCCTACTTTTTTCAACTCCATACAGGGTTGGTACCAGAACTCCATTTTGTACTGCCAATTTAGCCTCTTTAGCCTGTTTCTCCTTGAAAATTGTAATATTACGGGACGTAATAAAAAAATTAGCTCCAGTCATTCTAAATCCATCAGATTTGCTACTCTCATGAGCAAAATACATATTTTCACAAATGTCATTTTAGTATCATTATCATACCATATCGCACCCCGGGAACAAAAGAGAGTCAACTCTAAAAACAACCTTTTTTGGGAAATGGCTAAAAACACTAACTTTTTTGTTTCTTAATTTTTTCACAATTTTTTTCGTTGTAATTTCTACGACATCTGTCGCAAAGGTTTAAGAGCTTTTTTAGTTCTGTTTAAGTGATTTCGTGCGGATGGTAAAAACCCACCAAAAAAGTACAAAACCTCTATTTTTCTAAATTTTGAGTTGTCTCTCTTTTATTGCCGGGGTGCGATATTATGACCTAAACAAGACATATTGCAACCTTGATCCAATAAATAAAATCTTTTTAGTAGTTCATTAAGTAACTCTGTCTGCTTTTTTAATACAGGCTTTATAACTCTAATCGTCCATTCGCTTGGTAGCCGCAAGACAAAATGTTATAAAATGATTACCAGTAGTTCAATTCCCTTTTAGGCTTAGGTTAGTAGTAAGTTTAATATTGTAATCTAGCCCCAGTCAGTAAATTAAATCGTAAAATAATTATTAGAGAATAATATCAGTGGAAAGCAAATGCTCCAATCGTCCATGCGCTTTGTAGCTGCAAAATGAATTGGAGTTGAGCCCCTATCGGTATTTTATGATATGATTTAAATTATTTATTTATTTCTTTACATAAACTTTCCATAGCTATTTAAAAAAAACTTAGATTTGTCAAGACCAAAGACTTCTTCTTCTTCTACTTCTTTCCCTTATCCGCACCCAATGGTGCATAGGGCACTGCATCGGTACACCAACTGCAGTGTATCTTGCTAATGATCATTTATTACATGAAGGTAAGATGATCACTCTTAAGCTTCAGTACCAGTCCAAGTTAATATGAAAATCATATGTAAATAAATATTTCACGTTGACTCCTAACTACAAAAAAGAAAAGTATTGGAAAATCGCCATTTTTTTTTCGCTACTGTTTTGTTAAATATGGAATTTAAAATATTTCATATTAAACTTAGGACATAGAAGGAAGGATTCATCATCATCATCATCATACCATATCCGCTCCCTATGTGGAGCATATGGAATCCACAAACTGCCTCCAGACCAAGCGATCGGCCGTCAGCTCCCGCGCATCCTCCCAATTCAAGTCAACGTCCCGCAGCTCTGACGCAAACTGCCGACGAATTGCTAACAGTGGACGACCAGGACGCCGAGAACCTGATGCCTTGTAAAATAGGCAAGCATGGTTAGGCATATGGCCTAGCCAGGCGAAACGCCTTCGCCGGATGACAGTAGATACCGAGGATTGCTGTGTCCGTTGCCGCACCTCTGTGTTCCTTACAAAGTCGAACCACCGCACACCTAAAATTCTTCTAAGACACCTGTTGCTCGATCACAGATCAGTACCGACTCGGTAATAAGCGACGTGATAACGATTTCTTACCCATGGATGTTTAACGTTTTCGCGATCACAATGGAACACGCGTTAAAAGTTATCGATCGGGATTATTAAACGAGCGCATACTAGTCGCGAGCCATTTCCCGAGATATATCTTATTCGCACAAATCTTCATTCAATCTTTATTATAATTTAGCCGGTTTTCGGCAAGCCAAATATTGAGAAAAGCAGTCGAAATAATAAAAAATCAGACAAGCGCGATAATTTGACGTTTGACGTAAGGCCGCGTTATAGCTTGCATCGCCCCGCTCGGCTCAGATCGGCTATGTTCGGCTATCGATACCGCGGTATCGAACGAATGTCACTATGATCGCTCAAATCGTTAGCGTTAGCACGTGAATAGCACGCTTTTAACTACGTCGATAGTTATCTGTGCTTGAGCTACTGTTCTCAAAACTCAGAAGTCTTCTTGTTCAGAAAACTGTACAGTCTGTCAAAAGACACGATTAATATGTGTTTTTTTAAATATATATGTTATTATCGTATGTTTGCACACAGGAAATTGTTAATATAACCAATAATGTAAATTAACATGTTACCTACATATTGTTTAAGTTTTTCAAAGCATTCAATATATCTCAATCTACTTAAAAAACGTTTACATAAAAAACATTAATTGTCAGGTCAGCCAAACGTCGCGCGGACCATTCAATATTCCATCCAGTTTTCGCTTTATACGGGACAGTTTGCAAACTGCACAAGAAACTGTACAGTTTTCTGTCCCGTATAATGTGCGTTTAAGACAGATAAATGTAGCTGTTATGTGAGCTGTAACGTGAAGTTCCCAGTTCATTTTCGACTTAGTGCAACGTTGTATTCATTGTGCGATGAGTTTAATCGTATATATTATTATTATTGATATCTCAACAGAGACAGAGAAGCTCTGGAAACGAATGTGGGTTATCTAGGCGTTTACAGGGCTTATGACCTGTCATTGGCTGGGTTAAGTGGCCACTTGACGTAATTACAACATTTCCCATTCCGCCTGTCATCTGACAACCATGTATGACAAATTTTTGAAACTTGTATATATCTAAGATGTAAAGAACAATCCGCTGGCGAGTTGTTATTTCGACAGATTTCGAATATTTTTAATATTCTTTCTCCATAGTGACATCTATTGAGAATATGTTAAAGCATTTTTTTAAATATATTTTTAAATTTATTATTTATTCATTATTATTATTATATTAACAACATTGTTAAAATTATTTAAAATAAAACCACTTTGTTTTTTAACTACACGAGTTTATTATTATTTTTTACACAACTAGTTTCGGATAAACAGTCTATCTATCATCAGGTGCACTTATAAATGTATACCCTATCCGTATATCCTATACATATATACACCTATCGGTTAATCGTATATCCTATATACACCGTGTCCTACGATGAGACCGCGAAACTCCAGAGGGTGATTATTCATGATATTCTGAGAAAAAAATCTTAACAAAGTTTTTCAAAAAACTCAATTCTAATTTCCTAAAAAAATTATTAAAATATGAATAAAAATTCACGCGTGTAATACCGTCAATTTTTGAACTGGCTCACACCACGTGACCTGCACCAATAAGCGCGAAGTAATCACATATTTTTAAAACTTACACTAAAGATTCAGATATGAAATTCGAATTTTGAATGTCCGTACAAGGCGTACCAGAGCGGACCCCCACTCCTCCCCGCCCACCGCCACCCCGCCGCCGCTAGCACTTCAAACAGAAGCCAGTATTACACTCTCGTCGCTTTTTATGAATACTTTTTTAAAATTAATTATTGGAAATGCCCGGATCAAAAAATTTTATAAGATTTTTTTTTTTTTTCAGAATACCATGAACAATCACCCTCCGGAGTTTCGCGGTCTCATCGTGGGACACGGTGTATACACCTATTAATATAATACGTAATCATGGTGTAACAAAACTCGAAGTACAACCCGAAAATTGGTGAATCTACATCATATTTGGAGTCGAATGTGTAATATGACATATATTTAATCTGAGCTTCAAAGGCAGATTAAATAAAATGGCATAATTTTTTTTTTAAAATGCGTTTTTTTAATTTTGTTTTCTTCATGGATAGTATTAATTTGGCTAAATAAATTATATTTGTAATAATTTTCTATAATTTATCGAAAAAAAAAATCAACTTCTGAATCAATTTTCTCGAAAACTATGAGTCAAATCAAAAAAAATTATTCTACAAAATCGATTCAAAATATGATGTAGATTCACTGGTTTCCCGCTTGTACATCAAGGTTTGTTACACGGTGTAAACCCATCGATTTTGTATTTTTGTAAATATGTTATGAAGATGTGGAGCGTTTTTTGATTTGCATGTTCACAATGGGTTAAAAACGATTCCGGTAAAAAACACGTTATTCAATATGAAACGTAAAAAAATATTTTGTCAGAATAATTAATAAAAAAGGTAGAAAAACAACACAATTCTCAGATATGATTTGACCCAAAGTTATCAAAATTTTACAATATTATCTGAAGTAAACCCGTGTAAGCTTATAGTGAACCCCTTCAATGGATGAGTAACTTTATAAATAACCCTTTATACACAATAGGCTGTTAAGATAAAACATTCTCTTAGTGGGATGAATTTACGTTATGTACGCGAACAAATGCTTTCATTGTCCCTACACTGTTAAGCCCACTTTAAATGGCGCAGTTTACTACACAGTTTCCTGTGCAGTCTGAAAACGGTCCCGTATAAAGCTAAAACTGCATGAAAAACTGTGTGCTAGTCAGATTTAAGCTGACATGACAGTCAATGTTTTTTATGTAAACGTTTAAATAGACATTGGTTTATTGTATGCTTTTAAATACGTAAAAAAACAATAACATATTTACATTATTAGCTAAATATTCAATTTCCTGAGAGCAAACATACGATAATAACATACAATCGCGTTTCAAAAATACACATATTTAGCGTGTCTTTTGACAGAAGTTTGACAGACTGCACAGTTTTCTGAACAAGAAACTGTGTAGTTTTCTGAACAAGAAACTGTCTCATATAAAGTGGGCATTAGATAAAATGCAGCTAGACTCATTTTCGGAATCTCCAAGTTCGACCACATCCCTCCACTGCGAAAGAAACTGCACTGGCTGCGCTTTCCACAAAGGGTAGAATACAAACTCTGTTGGCTAATGTACAAAGCCATGCATGATGCCGCTCCAGAGTATTTAAAATAGCTTTGCATTCCAGATAAACTAGCTGAAAGACGTCTCACACTTTGATCAGCTACATCTACAGCTATAGGCAAGGTTTTCACACCGATCCGCAACCAGCGCACAAAATTTGGGGAGCGCGCTTTTGCGGTTGCGGGCCCTGTGGCTTGGAATGCTCTCCCACCAGAAGTGCGCAACTGTGAGAGTGAAGTGATGTTTCGAAAAGAACTTAAGACACATTTGTTTTCTAAGTATTTTGATTAATTTCATAATTGTATTTTCTACTCACAGAGTGAGTTTCATTCATTTAAAATTTCCCGAGCTGTTAAATTTAATATTTGGAGCGCCGCTGGGGTATATTTATACGAAAACGGCGCTATATAAATTATCCATAATAATAATATTTGTCATTGTTTCCATCACCGAACCAACTAGAGTCGGCCCAACTTAATAGTTAGTTATTATACAGACGACCATCGTGAGTCAGTCGCGGTCAGTCAGGGTCGCAGTGGAGGGGAAGGGACAGGGAAGAGAAGAGATCACTTTGTAAGGATTGGGGGAGGGAAGGGGGAGAAAGAACGGAAGAGAGTGCATACGCACTAAACAATGAAATTGGGATATCTAAGAAAATTCGCTAGGTAAAAAAAACACTAGTAAGATTTTACTCAATATTTTTACCAAAGTTTTTAAATGGATCGCCTCGTAGCTAAGTGGTATCGCGATCGTAAGTTGTTATCGTATGTTTGCACACAGGAAATTGTTAATATAACTAACTCACTAACCATCACGCCATTTCGTGTAAGCAGAGAGGATAGAACGCCATACCACTCTGTCCTGACATACTTCCTTTGCTTCCTCTACATTCATACATCTCGTCATCATTTCGACTTTTCACATATCCACTTGTCGTACTTGGTCGTGCCCTGTCTCTCTCGGCCTTCCGCGGCTTCTACATCCAGGCACACTTGCATTTAAACTTCTTTTAGCCGATCTTCATCACTCATTCGCTCCACATGACCAAACCATCGCAAAAGCCCTTTCTTGATTTTGTCGATAATGCTTATCTCAGCCTTGCACTCTGCTCTAATTTCGACATTTGTACACCTATCATACATAGTCTTACCACACATAGATCGCATTTCAACAGCATTCAGTCTACTTTCATCCTTTGTTTCCAACACCACGCTTCACTACCATACATAAGGGTTATACCAGAACTCCGTTGTGTACTGCCAATTTTGCTTCTTTCGATAAGTTCTTATTTGCCACTATCGATAATGTAAATATTATATTATTTGTTTCTTACGTTTTTAATCATTCAATATTCAAAGTTCGTTAGTTTTCACGGCTTTCGGAATACAGATTATGTTTTTTCTGGGCTATTATTTATTTATTTATTTAACTTCATGTACAATTACATAGCAAAAGTACAAGGTGGGGCTCATTGCTTTTAAGCAATATCTTCCAACCAACCCTCAGTTATTTAGTGATGATTTTTATTGTACCGAGTATTGGTGGAAAGACATAGCTTAAAAATTACATAGCATTACTTACAAGATTAATATACTTACTAAAATATGACTGGGGAAATGGAAAAGAGGAAGGAAGGAAAGGGATAGGGAAGAGGATGAATGAAGGATGTTTTAGAGATTTGAGGAGGAGTAGTTATGCTTCAGACGTTTCTTAAAAACAAATACGGAGGGCGCATCTTTTACATCCCGTGGTAAATGGTTCCATAGTCTTGCGGCCTGTACAGTGAATGATTTTGTAAAAAAGGAAGTGTGATGCCTAGGAATACAGTGGATGAGCGTAGTGATAGTCCATGCTCAGCTCAGAGAGGTAAATAAAATTATCTGCTAGGTATCTCGGTGCAGTTGGGTTATTAAGAATATTGTATAAAAGGGAAAGAGATTGGAAGTTTATGCGTTGTTCAAAGAAAAGCCATTTCAATTTTTTTCGGTAGGATGAGATGTGATCGAATTATTATTATGCCTTAAGGCAACACAAACCCCACAAACGCGGCATAATAACCCAGAAAAACGTCATCTGTAGCATTCAATATATCAATATCTGTAGATTCACCAGCTTTAAGGTTGTACCTACTTCGAGCTTTGTTACTCCATGTATTTATAGAATAAAAAATAAAAATAAATTAAAATGTGAAATTGGTTTGTTTTTGTCTACTCGTTGAAATTATTCCAATGATGATTAAATTTATTTTAATAACTGGATTTATTTCAATGTCTGGAGCGTTAAGAATATGAAAATGTTTTATATTTTCAAATTCTGTATTTTTTTTGAGAATAATGAATACGTTTTCAGAATAAATTTTTCTGTGAAAAATAACTCAATCCAAAATCTTAGCCTTGCATCCTGTTCTAATTCCGGCATTTGTTCACCCATCATACATTTTACCACACATTTGCCCAAGGGATCGCAATTCCACAGCATTTAAGCTACTTTCGTCCTTTTCTCCAACTCCACGATTCGCTTCGATTGATTGGGGTTGATACTAGAACTCCATTAACCCTCGGTCTGTCGCGCGTTTTTTTGTAACGCGAGTCGTCGCGCGGGGTCGCTGTAGACCCCGGAATATAACAGCTTAAAAATTTGATTAGATACAGTTTTTTAAATTATAAATAAGGAATGAAACACAATGATGTAAGACAAAAGTAATCATAATTATATCTGTATTTAATTCTTTATACATTTATCACAAAATAGAAACTGAAAAGTCTTTCTTTGAACATGTAACGTACAAGTCAATATGTTTTTGATTTGATTGCAAGCAAACAGACTTCGATAAAATAAATAATAATGAAAATAACATAAAAATTATTGCATCTGTTGGCTTTTGGGATTTTATCCTGAGGATGTCAATTCCGCTAGACCGAGGAATATCCATCTCCCCCTCCCAAAAGCTCTGCGACCTGGAGTACGCTGAAGACGCCGTCTTTATTGACGAATCAGTCGGGGGACTTCAAATTATTGCATTGTTTAGGCTTAATTGGTACATTGGCACTCCAAAAAGTGTGCATGGGTTTAAAATCAACCCATGTCATGTGTAACAGCTCGTGTCAAGATGCCCAGATCCCCCTGGCTTTGTCGGGACAAGTCATCGAAAGGGTCGAGAGCTTCAAATACTTGGGAGCGTACATGACAGAAAACGGCAGAGTTCAGAAAGAACTGGGCGTGCGGCTTGGAGTAGCGGGCGCCGCATTCAACAGTATGAAAGCTGTCTGGAGATCGGATATTTACTCGGTTAAAACAAAATGCCGCCTTTATAACTCCTGCATCACACCTGTTCTTCTCTATGGCTGCGAATCGTGGCACCTAACTAGGGCCCAAAACAGCAGACTTCTGAGTTTTGAGAATAGGTGTCTTAGAAGAATTTTAGGTGTGCGGTGGTTGTGGTTTTGACTTTGTAAGGAACACAGAGGTGAGGCAACGGACACAGCAACCCTTGGTATCTACTGTCTTCCGGCGAAGGCGTTTCGGCTGGCTAGGCCATATACTACGTATGCCTCCCGAGAGCCTTAACCATGCTTGCCTATTCTACAAGGCATCAGGTTCTCGGCGTCCCGGTCGTCCACTGTTGACAATTCGTCGGCAGTTTGCGTCAGAGCTGCGGGACGTGGACTTGACCTGGGAGGATGCGCGGGGAGCTGGCGGCCGATCGCTTGGCCTGGAGGCGGTTTGTGATTCGGATATGGTATAATGAATAATGGTTTTGGGAGTCGTCGCATGGGGTCTTTGAAGGCCCCGACAGAAACACGTCCATCACTTACAGCGTTAGCACATGAACTAACATTTGCTACAATGTGAATTTTGTCCACCGGATTTAAGGAATTAACTTTTAGGAGGGTATGTGAGGTTCTGTGTGGCGGATAGAAGTGTCAAAATTTTGTAATTGTTTAATTCACGCGACACATTGAGGGTTGAGAACTGCTAATAAGCACTTATTTGCTACGATAGACTCTATGTATAGCACCATAAACTTTGTTACAGGCATTAACACTCGTTTCAATATTTCCATCTCCAGTGAATTAGTTATAAGTTGTAAAATATACATTTTGAAAAGACTTACCGCGGAAACGCGCCAACAATATGTCCTAAATGCCATTGTAGAAAAATCTTGGAACGGGACACTTCAAATTTGGAAATCTTCACAAAGCAAACTCCAAGATGAAGTAGGTATTTATTATTCACAAAACACCTAATTATTGGCAGATACCACTAGTAAAAAGTCAGACACAGTAAATAAATAAATAAAATAATCACACTTGTAACGCTTTCACTGTTTCACACAAGTAAATAATACCGGCGTCAAAACATTGAGATACTTTTATCACTTTAAAAGCTGTATTTTGATTCACAATAGAGCTTGTATCTATATTTGAAAGGGTAAAATGGCGATTTGAAAAGCTGTCAAAACTGTATGGGATTTGGCGCCTAAATCCGGGTCTCAAAATGGCCGACAAGGGAGCGACTAAGTACTGTCATGGCGAGTGGACGATATGTAGGAAGATTCGGTTTATATATTAGAAAACCACGCGGTCTTCGCATGAAGATAAGAAGCGGTTAGATACACGTATTATAGAAATTCAGGAGCGTCGGTCTAGCGTGAAAACCTGGCAATTACAGCAATGAAAAACCGACGTATTTGTTTATTAAACCAACTCTACCACTTTCCCTTACATGCATAGGGCACAGCATCTTTACGCCAGTGTATATTGATCATTTAATTACATGAAGGTAAGATGATTAGTCATACGCTTCAGTACAAGGTCAGGAAGCCCAATAACTTATTATTATTTAGAACACATACAGTTACAATATAGCATAAAGTGTTTTTTTTATGTGTAGGGATGTGTAAGAGGGTGTGTGTGTCAGGGTGAGTGGACGTGTGAGGGTGTGTGGGTGTCTGGATATGTCAATTACATACATTATTCTCTACTGCACAAAAAAAAAAATATTATCATTGTTATTGTTATTAATATTATTAAAAACAGGACTTTAAACTTTTAGCTGGAGGTGGCTTGGGTCAAGGTTTTGTCTACAAGTATTGAGACTAGTGTTGCCAGATGTAAATTTGAAACAAGAGGACAAATAGCAGTGAAAAGGAGGATTTTCCTTAGAAAAGGAGGACAATGGAAAAAAACAGCCAACCACCATCCACCCACCAATTCCTCCTTACGAATTAGACTCAACCTATGGACATAAAAACCTATAGGAAGGTTTTCGTGACTGATTTTTTTTCTTTATTTATTTATGACTTCAATGCAGCCCCTTTAAAACATTAATTAAATCTTGTCACAAGGTTCTGAATAAAATAGCCACTTTGAATTATAATTATTCTTCCGGTATAAAGATACCAATATCTTGTATTCATTCTTTTTTAACTATCTTGTTTACATTATCTGTTATTTTTTTTATTTCTACATGACTTTATCTTTCTCTTTTGCCACGTGCACACTGTATGACTTTCACAGTATACCCACAAACAGGCTATGCCTTGGTGGGATTTTTGTTTATATATATTTTTTTATTGTACATATATGTGTTTTTAATGTATGTCTATGTAAACAAAAAAACTCTTTTGAAAGTAAAATAATTTTTTATTTTTTTTTTTAATTATAAAAAAAATAATAAAAAAAATACAATCGGCTGGCAACAGCTGACACCGACCAAAAGGAGGACATATTATTGTAGGTATGGGAGGACAGGAGGTCAATTTATAGAAAAGGAGGACATGTCCTCCTTTAGGACACCATCTGGCAACACTAATTTAGACACACCAAAATACTGTTTAACACAAGGTTTAAATACATATTATTTTTTTTTTTAAACGACAAAAAGTTTAAAATACTACTAACTGCTCTCCCTTATACCTGCACCCAATGGTGCATAGGGCACTACAATGACACACAGTGATCTTGAACATTCCATTAGATTTTATTGTACAGATTTTATTTTGACAGCTGTAAGCACGTCCAATGCCAGACAAGTCTCGTTTCATACTAATTGATTTTAAGTCAATTGACTAAATCTTCCATAACTAGGAACGAAAGTGAATAGCTTATCTATGTAAATGAAAGCCCCACCCTTTCCCTAGACTGCTTTGAAGACTATTGAGTCTGTTTTCAGTCCAGCCAACTACCGATCATTTCAACAAGCTAAGCCGCGATTTTAAGATTGTTAGTGTCATAAAAATACGGATAAATTTACGATTATGTACGCGAACAAATGCTTTCATTGCTTCTACCACTGTCTCGGCTTATGTATCATAATTGTCATTTAAGTAAAGTTTTAGTTTATTTAATAATTATTATAGGTATTCCTTATAACTTTATTATTATAGGTATTCCTTATTCTTTTATAGAAATAATACAGAACAATTTGGCCTAGTTGCGTGAACGAATAATGCCTTATCAATTGGATGATGAACAGATATATTGTTATTATCTTAACCTTATAATAATATTTTTAATTTTAGAATGAAAAAACAGATATATTGTTATTATCTTAACCTTATAATGATATTTTTAATATTAGAATGAAAAATGTATTGTTTCCCTTAATTTTAATTTGATTAACGTGTAATATTTTATTGAATTATTTCATTTTAATCTAGAAATAATATTATATAATAAAAAGACTTGGGAAAAAGAGTATCGTGATGGATATACGATATTTTTAGATTGAGATATTTAATTTAATAGACAAAGGGAAGGAACAAAGGTTCACATGATTGAATTTTTGTGTCGTCATCGGCGTTCCCTATATAAGGAGAACCCTTCATGGATTTTTTAGTTGCGTAAAAAACATCAAGACAAGTATATCCTCACCGCTCTTCGCCCAAGACTCAAGATTGCTGCCTACTGTATCTATATAATTTTTGGAATAAAATTATATTTGGGAAAATTCTTCTTCTTCTTCTTCTTCTTCGGAAGGGACCACCTCCAGTACCACCAAGACGATACAAAATTGGTCCTTCGAGCCGGATCTGGAGCCATGGACTCTTCGAAGGTATCTTCAAAGAACAGCAGTCTCTCGGGATCACAACAAGATTTGGAGGCGCAGCTAGCGGCATCCTCATCCAAGTTGAGGATGACCAGACAAAGGGCGAGGATAGCCTTGGAAAAGGCTCGACTTGCCGAAGAGCGGGAAAAGGCTCGACTTGCCGAAGAGCGGGAAAAGGCAAGAATCTCTGTTGAAGAAGCCCGCCTTTTCAGCAGAAGCTAATGTGCTGGACGCAGAGGAGGAAAATGCTGACATCGCCCTTGAATTAGCATCAAGATATTCAGGGCGGGTCGTCAAGACGTCGCATTCAAGAGTGGGCGGAACATGGCAGCATAGCGTCCAGTCAACATATGGAGCTACCGCCTATGATGCAGACGTCGCTTCCTGCGCGCAGACCCTGGAGGCGCGCATTAGGAGGGCGTTTCTTGCAGCCTGTGCAGACCATGGACCACCCTTGGGAGGGCGTTTCTCGCTGCCTTGGCAGACCCTGGACCAGCCCTTGGGAGGGCATTACTCGCTGCCTGCGCAGATCTTGGAGCCGCCCGTGGTACTCGCTGCCTGCGCAGACCTTGGAACAGCCCTTGGGAGGGCATTACTCGCTGCCTGCGCAGATCTTGGAGCCGCCCGTGGTAGGGCGCGCGCTGCCTGCGCAGACTTTGGAACAGCCCTTGGGAGGGCATTACTCGCTGCCTGCGCAGATCTTGGAGCCGCCCATGGTAGGGCGCGCGCTGCCTGCGCAGACTTTGGAACCGCCCATGGTAGGGCGCACGCTGCCTGCGCAGATCTTGGAGCCGCCCATGGTAGGGCGCGCGCTGCCTGCGCAGATCTTGGAGCCGCCCATGGTAGGGCGCGCGCTGCCTGCGCAGATCTTGGAGCCGCCCATGGTAGGGCGCGGCTGCGCGCTGCCCCTGCGCTGCGCAGACTTTGGAAACGCCCATGGTAGGGCGCACGCTGTCTGCGCAGATCTTGGACCCGCCCATGGTAGGGCGCACGCTGCCTTGGCAGACCCTGACCAGCCGTTGGGATGGCATTACTCGCTGCCTGGGCAGATCTTGGAGCCGCCCATGAAAGGGCGCACGCTGCCGTCGCAGCACTTGGAAACTCAAAAGCCTGAGCCGTTTCGCGGCCAGCAGTACCAGGCTAATATGCAGAGCAACGACGATCGCCTCGCGGATTCAATAGGTAAGGCATTGTCTTTTTACTCTGCTAGGCCAAATCATATGTTCGAGCTACCTATATTCTATGGAATCCCATCGAATGGATTCCATATAAAAATATCTTTTATCAAACCACAAGTTTGCAAAAAATATCTGATAATGAAAATTTGTATCGCTTGCAAAAATCTTTAAAGGGAGAGGCCCGCGAAGCGGTGTCGTCTCTGCTCATGTCTCCTTTGAATGTTAATGATATCATTATCACATTAGACAACATTTTCGGTAATACTGACTATATTATAGAAAAAACAATTTGGGATATTAAAAATTTTAATAAATTGGATGAACAGTCTGGATCCGATAATATCACAAGATTTTCATGTAAAGTTAAAAATCTTGTTTCTTTGCTAAAATCATTAAATAATATTGGTCATTTGCACAATCCAGAGCTTTTATCGGCTTTAGTTCATAAACTTCCATCTAATTTAAAGGCGTTGTGGATAACGGACCACGGTCGTAAAGACTTTAAAGAACCAGCGATATGTTATCTCTCGGTATGGTTGGAACAGATCGTAATCAATTCAAAAAATTCAGGAATATCTCTTTATAATAAATCCAGTAACAAGTTTAATCAACAAACTAATAATTCAAAACCTCATCAAGTAAAATATAACAATCCACCTAATAAAAGTTACAATAACTCTAAGAAATTTAAATGTAAACAGAGGACACGTGTACGTAATTTCGAAACAAAAGATTTGTTATTGTGGATGCAAGACAGAACATGCATTGTGGCAATGTGAAAGGTTTAAAAATTTAACAATGACACAAAGATGGGACGTAGCTAAGGCTAATAACCTTTGTTATAAATGTTTATCTAAAGATCATACACGTTTTGAATGCGCAGCAAATATTAAATATCCTAATAAGAAGTATCATATTCTCTTGAGCGCGCCGAATAAACAAGTCAAGAATACCGAAAGCAATAAAAGTTCTAGCAACTCGATAACCAAAACAAAAGAGGACGAAAATCATAATGATAACAACTGTGACGTAACTAATAATGTACTTACGAACACTACTTGGAACAGCGAAACAATGGCGTCTTTGAAAGTTTTACCAGTGACGCTTTATGGGCCTCTCGGTTGTATAAACATTGATGCATTATTGGATGATGGAAGTACTGTAACATTACTTGAACTTGACGTTGCTAAGAAGATTGGTCTAGTGGGTCCTGCGAGTACCTTGACCCTACGCGGAGTTCATGAGATGAACGCTACTGATTCCACGTCAATGAATATCAAAGTCCAAATGAAAGGCTTAAAAGAAAATAAAAAATTCACCGCTAATGTCAGGACAATACAAAAGTTAAATTTACCGGAGCAAAATGGCATACCAGACTCTTACATAAATAAATATCCACATTTGAAAAATGCCCTTATGTAAATAAAAATGCGAAACCTTCCATTCTTATTGGTCAGGATAATTGGGAATTAATAATATCGCGGAAAATTCTTCAAGGTTCGCGCAATGATTTATCTTTATCATATACAAATCTAGGATGGGTCCTTTTAGGACATATTCCTTGCAAACATTTAAAATCAGAAATTAGTTGCCATGTAACTGAAGATCGAAATGCCGAATTGCATGAAATAATAAAAAATAGTTTCAAACTGGACGACTCCGGAGTTTCTCAGCCTAGAATATGTGAATTAGACAAACGGGCTATTCATGTGCTGAAAGAAACTACTATTTTCACAAATGGCTACTGGCAAACAGGCCTGTTATGGAATCAAGACACTGTTTATCTACCAATCTTACGCCCAACCACTTCCTGTTAGGATATAATTACGATTCGCCGACTATAGGTGTTTTCAACGAAGACGACACATTTTGCTTAAAAAGACAATGGCGCATAGCGCAATACTTTGCTGATCAATTTTGGAACCGGTGGGTAAGGGAATATCTTCCGACACTGACAAAACGCAACAAGTGGTATGATTCAGTACCAAATATACAAGAAGGTGACGTTGTGATTATTTGCGATAATACACTCCCAAGAAACACCTGGCCAAGAGGTATGGTCATAAAGGTGTACAAAGGAACCAACAATCAAATTCGCGTAGTAGAAGTAAAAACTAGCCAAGGAATATACCGTAGACCAGCGACAAAAGTTGCTGTGTTAGATGTAAAGTAAATACAGGTATATTAGTCGGTTTTGGGTGAATCGCCTCGATTCACGGGAGAAGGTATGTCTGTTCCGATGCCTCAATTTTTAAAAAAACTTATTTGCACACTTTATGGGCATTTAAGTAAAGTTTTAGTTTATTTTAATAATTATTATAGGTATTCCTTATAACTTTATTATTATAGGTATTCCTTATTCTTTTATAGAAATAATACAGAACAATTTGGCCTAGTTGCGTGAACGAATAATGCCTTATCAATTGGATGAACAGATATATTGTTATTATCTTAACCTTATAATAATATTTTTAATTTTATAATGAAAAACAGATATATTGTTATTATCTTAACCTTATATAATGATATTTTTAATATTAGAATGAAAAATGTATTGTTTCCCTTAATTTTAATTTGATTAACGTGTAATATTTTATTGAATTATTTCATTTTAATCTAGAAATAATATTATAATAAAAAGACTTTGGGAAAAGAGTATCGTGATGGATATACGATATTTTTAGATTGAGATATTTAATTTAATAGACAAAGGAAGGAACAAAGGTTCACATGATTGAATTTTTGTGTCGTCATCGGCGTTCCCTATATAAGGAGAACCCTTCATGGATTTTTTAGTTGCGTAAAAAACATCAAGACAAGTATATCCTCACCGCTCTTCGCCCAAGACTCAAGATTGCTGCCTACTGTATCCATATAAATTTTGGAATAAAATTATATTTGGGGAAATTTCTTCTTCTTCTTCTTCTTCTTCTTCGGAAGGGACCACCTCCAGTACCACCAAGACGATACAGGCATACTGCCACGCCAGGAGCTTAATCACAGATAACTATCGACATAGTTAAAAACGTGCTAACCACGAGCTAACGCTAACCATTTGACCGATCACAATGAACATACGTTCATACCACGTTCGCGTTGCCGAGCACCATAGATGATAATTTTTATCGCGGCTAAACGTCAAACGTCAAATCAAGAAAGTCAACGCGCGTGTCGGATTGTTTATTATGTCGACTGCTTTTCTCAATATTTGGCTTGCCGAACGCCGGCTAAATGCAATACGGCACTCGAGAAAGATTGAAAGAAGATATGTGCGAAGAAGGATATATCTCGGGAAATGGCTCGCGACTCGATGCGCTCGTTTAATAATCCCGATCGATAACTTTTAACGCGTGTTCCATTGTGATCGCGAAAACTTTAAACATCCATGGTAAGAAATCGTTATCACGTCGCTTATTTACCGCGTCGATAGTGATCTGTGATCGAGCAACAGGCCCTCCACCCCATAAATAAGCAACATTGGTACTAACACGTTTCACTATAATTTTTTCTTTTTTACGTTTATTGAAATTCGGATTTATGGTATTCACAAGTGACGCTGACGCCCTGCTTTGTGTTTGTATATGGCAAATAAGTCATTATCGACGGAAAACTCTGTCTGATGAAGCAGTAAAGTAGGTACCAAAGTAATTGCATGACAAATGATCGGCGCTGGCCATATATTCTGTTTTATTGTGAACTATACCAGAGTGTCTGGAGTGAAAGTCTTTATCTACACATTTATATTTTATTACCGCTTAATTGTTGTTTAGGAATTGCTGTTGAAGCGCGATCTCTCAGGCGAATGTGTGGTTAGACTATGTATGATAGGTGTACAAATGTCAAGCATTATCGACAAATTTAAGAAAGGCCTCTTACGATGGTTCGGTCATGTGGAGCGAATGAGTGATGGAAGAGCGGCTAAAAGAAGTTTAAATGCAAGTGCGCCTGGGCGTAGGAGCCGAGGAAGGCCGAAAAAGACATGGCATGACCAAGTACGATAGGCACTTGAAAGTGGACATGTGAAAAGTCGGAATAATCGGCGTATCTGCTTGAGAAGATGTATGAATGTAGTGGAAGCAAATGAAGTCTGTCAGGACAGAGTGGTATGGCGTTCTAAAATATTTGCCCGTGGTGGATATACTAACCAGGGCCCAAAATAGCAGACTTCTGAGTTTTGAGAAAAGGCGTCTTAGAAGAATATTAGGTGTGCGGTCGTTTGACTTTGTAAGGAACACAGAAGTGAGGCAACCCAACCCTTGGTATCTACTGTCATCCGGCGAAGGCGTTTCCCCTAGCTGCTAGCTGGGCCATATACTACGCACGCCTCCCGAGAGCCGCCACCATGCTTGCCTATTTTACAAGGCATCAGGTTCTCGGCGTCCTGGTCGTCCACTGTTGACAATTCGTCGGCAGTTTCGTAACGTGGACTTGACTTGGGAGGATGCACGGGAGCTGGCGGCCGATACGTAACGTACCGAAGCGTATGACTGATCATAATTTTTATTTTTTTATTTTGAAAACGCATGCTCTCTATCTTTTTTGCAATTACTATGGCCTATTCAGATACGAAATTTCATATGTGTACAATGATTTTAACTAGTGCCGACGAGGCCTCAAAGATTTTCAAAATTAGAGAAATTCCCTTCATGTTGTATGAACATGTTCCGATGCAAGTCGGCACGGGTTACTGTACTCCAAATGAACTGAAATTTTCTGAACAAGTGCTATATAGCTAAACAAAAGAAAGTGGGCCCTATGCATTAAATAATAATCAAGTTGAAAAATAAGGGACACTCTAGTAGGGTGAAAATAAAATATAGGATGGGACCAAAAAATTTTTTTTTTCGATTTTGAAAACGCATATCCTCTATCTTTTTTACAATTACTATGGCCTATTTAGATACGAAATTTCATATGTGTACAATGATTTTAACTCGTGCCGACAAGGCCTCAAAGTTTTTTTTTTTTTTTTTAATAATACTCAAGTTGAAAAATAAGGGACACCCTACAGTGATCATATTACCTTCCATGTAATCAAAGATCAAGATACACTGCACTCAGCGATGCAGTGCCCTATGCACCATTGGGTGCAGATAAAGGAAAGTCTTATTAGTAGCTAGTAGGTTTTTTTTTTGGAGATGGGAAATGAAGCTAGAAAGAAATTGGTTTTGCCCTATATTTATAACAAACCATGTTAGCGGCGCACCCTTTGTTGATGTCTAATAATATTGAAATTCTGACATTTCCCCCTCACACCACCACAGACCACAGATATACAGGTGGATTCAGAAATTTTAACTAATTATACAGGGTTTTGTATTGGTGTGGACATTTTATCAGACAATTATTAACAGCAGTTTTTGAAACTTTTATTTAAGTACTCTTAAGGGGCTGCTAGGTCCACCCTTTGCTAATTGTAAAATGTAGTAAGCGCCCGGATGAGCGCTCGTTAAAACACGACCAAAATCCGATCGAACGTCGCGCCGTTTGGTTTCATTATTATTTGCATCGCGTAAGTATACAAAAAATACACGATAATCTTTTTCAAATGTAATATAGTAAAATCTACGGAATTTAATATAATCAAAAATCTACTAATGTTTTACAAATTTTAATCAGATAATGCACTAGATATATACGTATTCTTTAATACATTTTTTTTTTAAATCTTATATGTACTGTTTTGTGTTATGCATCAAATGTTATTAAAAACAGGGGGTTTCTTTAAATTAATTGTGATTCAACGAAATATTTAAATAAAAATTTAGTCCGATAATTCACTAGAAAAAGAATTAATAATTACGTCATATTTTTTTAATTTTTATTTAATGAACCATGAATTACAAGGGAATTTTGCCCTGACGTACATGAATGTATGGGGGACCCCGGACCCTCGCCTTAAGTATAAAATAGAAAAATAGAAAAAATCATAAAAGAGTAAAAGGATCAAGAGACACTGCACCTGGTGTACCAATGCAGTGCCCTATGCACCATTGGGTGCGGATAAGGAAAAGTAGTAGTAATAGTAGTAAGATTATCTCTCTCTCTCTTCCTCGTTGAACATTTTGCAGCTATCTCTTTTCGGTGCCAAAGCATATATTTATACAGGCTAAATTAATATTCATACTGACTCGGCGGAGCTGATGGATGCGGGCCGAGAGATCTGGCTGGCGATAGGGTCTCCTGGCTCTTGGATCCCTCCTTCTATATGCATGTGGAGGGATATATCCTTCCACATAGGAGCGAGCGTGCTGTTAGAAGAAGAAGAAATGAAGTATTTTTAGCGGGGAGTATAAACTGTTAAAATTATAATATTTTTACCACAGCCTTTTTTTTTTTTTTTTTTTTTTTTAATTTATTTCAATATACTTTACATAAAAGAAAACAAATACATGTCCTACTGAGTTGTCTACTGCAACTCGTCAATAGGTGCATAAATACAAATTCAACTAAAAATAAAACTACACAATACATACCCTAGCGCACAAAAAAAATTAAATACATATAAATAAAAATACAATTCTAAAACTCAATATAATAATTCGCGCTCTAGCAACCAAGTTCTCAGCACGCGTCTCTCTTTTAAGCTAGAAAAATTAATTATTTTTTTAATACTTCTTGGTAGCATGCCATACTTGTTATTATATTTAGGGAGAACTAATCCTTCAGCACTAGTAAAACGAGTATTGTAAACATGCACCGGTCTGTGTTTATACTCAGAGAGAGATGCGTGCTGAGATATTAATTTGGACCATAATAACGCCTTAACAGATAAAATATTTACAGACTTATATAATAAGGATATCGAAACATCGTGTCTCTGATAGTATAGATGTTTTTTAATTAATAATTTAACCATCGAATTTTGTAAATTTTGAACGAATTTAATATTGGAATCACACGAAAAAGCCCAAGAAGTTTATAGCATATCTTATAATTGATTCGGCCAGCGACAAATATATTATTCTTAAAGTACTAGCAGGGACATGATATTTCAATTTGTACATTTTACCTACAACTGATCTAAGTCTATTGCATAGCTTTTGAATATGTACATCCCATTTAAAATGACAATCTATAGTTAATCCTAAATAAACAAATTTATTAATATTTTCTAATCTATCACATTTACATGGTTGTAGTATATTCTGATGTATGCAGTTGAAATGATGAGAAATAATACATGGTTTCGTTTCAAATTTAATATTTGGCGATCTTATATGGAGTAATTTAGTTTTTTTTGCATTGATAATCAGACCTACATCATGTGACCATCTTAGTAATGATGTAAAATCTTTCTGCAATAGTTCTTCAGCCTTTTTTTAAGTCTTGATGAGACATCACTAATGCAGTGTCATCAGCGTAAACAAAATGTTTAGAATTTACAAAATAATTTATTCATATTGGTTACATACAAAATATATAAAGTAGGCCTTAATATTGATCCCTGAGGTACCCCAGTAGTTACAAGTTTAATTTCACTTAGTTGATCAGATATTTTTACACAAATTTTTCTATTTGATAAGTAATTTTCAAAAAACCCAAGTAAATTTCCTCTAATTCCTATATCATACAGTATCTCAATTAGTTTTTCATGGTTAATTGTGTCAAAGGCCTAAACAATATTTTTGGAAGAGAACGTATTTGTTGTAGTTGATCATGCCATGTCTTTCTCGGACTCCCTCGACTTCTACAGCCAGACACGCTCGCATCTTAAATCTTTTTAGCCGTTCTTTCATCATTCATTCGCTCCACATGACCGAACCATCGCAAAACACCTTTCTTAATTTTGTCGATAATGCTTATCCTTGCATTCTGCTCTAATTTCGACATTAGGGCACCTGTCATACATGTTTTTTTCCACACATTCGCCTGAGAGATCGAATCTGCTATTACATGAATATATATTTTGAAAAGACGGCAGCGGGTTAAGTGTCAAGTGAGCCATTCCTCTCGATTTGATGGTAGGTAAAACTACTCTACCATTTGTGTACTTGTATCGCTTGCCGGTAGATGGCAGTACTGGCGTTCGCGTGAAGTATGCGAAAATACGTCTACAACTAGTATAAGCTGCAAACCGTATGCAATTTCAACCTTTGAATTTCCTGGGTACTCGTGTACTCCAGTTAGGAACGTACCTATACGAACCTACTCAATATTTTTGGAAGGGAACGTGCGCGCTCGCGCTGGCGTGCGTTTACGTTTCCTGTGAACGTTGAGCGTTGTCTGGCCGTGTTAGAGATGGGTCGTACTAAAAAAATCAGATACCAAGTCTTGCAAGTATGAGTATTAGAGATGGGTCGTACTTGCAAAATTAGGTACCAAGTCTTGCAAGTATGAGTATGGAGAAATACCAGGTTCAAAAACCAGGTTTTTAAAGTATTTAAGTAGGTATTTAGCTATTTAGAAGTATGGCGTTTTACGGGTGCGCATGCGCAAAAAGTACGAAAAATACTCGTACTCGTACTTTATAAAATACTTGCGAGGCAACCTGGTATTTTAATACTCATACTTTATAAAATACTTGCAAGGAAACCTGGTATTTTGTACTCGAACTTCCATCTCTTGCAAGTATCAAGTGCGAGTATTATTTTCTATTTAGAAGTATGGCGTTTTAAACGATTGCCGGTGCTTGGTCAATGAACTTTTGGATTATAATATTATGGGTATTGCACGGTGATATATCTTCGTTTTATATTTAAAAATACAAATAAAATAAATAGTCAATCAATAGTATTTGTCTAAAACGTTTTCATTGAATTATATTATTCAATACTTATACATTATTTTTTATTTTGTCTGGTTCGTAGCATAGTGGTAGCGGTATATAAGGCCCGCAACCGCAAAAGCGCGCTCCCTAAATTTTGTGCACTGAATAAAATACTGGTTAGCGAAAACAAAAATATTAATGTGAAAATCACAAAACATGTAAACAAATATTTCATGCTGACCCCCTACGGGAATCGAACCCGCGACCTCATGCACGATAGCCAAATGCGCTACCACTATGCTACGGGGTAGACAAAATAAAAAAATATTTATAAGTATTAAATAATATTATTCAATAAAAAAGGTGTTAGACAAATACTATTAATTGACCATTTATTTTATTTGAATTTTTAAATATAAATAAAGAAATATCACCGTGCAATACCCATAATATAATAATTCAAAAGTTCGTTGACCAAGCACCGGCAACCGTAAAACGCCATACTTCTAAATAGAAAATAATACTCGTACTTGATACTTGCAAGAGATGGAAGTTCGAGTACAAAATACCAGGTTGCCCCTTGCAAGTATTTTATAAAGTATGAGTATGAAAATACCAGGTTGCCTTGCAAGTATTTTATAAAGTACGAGTACGAGTATTTTTCGTACTTTTTGCGCATAAAACGCCATACTTCTACATAGCTACATATATCAAGTTCGTACATACAGGTACCTATATATAGCTTCGCGCCACGAGCGAGAAAAATACTTGTATTGCTTGCCGGCAGATGGCAGCACTGGCGTTTGCGTGAAGCATGCAAAATTACGCCGCGCTGCGAGCGAGCAGTTTTTACGGGTGCGCAGCAAAAAGTACGAAAAATACTCGTACTTTATAAAATACTTGCAAGGCAACCTGGTATTTTCATACTCATACTTTATAAAATACTCGCAAGGGGCAACCTGGTTTTTTGTACTCGAACTTCCATCTCTTGCAAGTATCAAGCCAAATCATAAATTTCCCGAGCCATTAAATTCAGTATTTAAATTAAATTAAATATTTCAAGCGCCCTTGAGGAATATTTATACGCACTTATAAGGCCCGCAACCGCAAAAGCGCGCTCCCCAAATTTTGTGCGCTGAATTAAAATACTGGTTGGCGAAAACAAAAATATTAATGTGAAAATCACAAAACATGTAAACAAATATTTCATGCTGACCCCCTACGGGAATCGAACCCGCGACCTCATGCACGGTAGCCAAATGCGCTACCACTATGCTACGAGGCAGACAAAATAAAAAAATATTTATAAGTATTAAATAATATTATTCAATGAAAACGTGTTAGAAAAATACTAATAATTGACTATTTATTTTATTTGAATTTTTAAATATAAATAAAAAAATATCACCGTGCAATACCCATAATTTTATAATCCAAAAGTTCGTTGACCAAGCACCGGCAACCGTAAAACGCCATACTTCTAAATAGAAAATAATACTCGTACTTGATACTTGCAAGGGATGAAAGTTCGAGTACAAAAAACCAGGTTGCCCCTTGCAAGTATTTTATAAAGTATGAGTATGAAAATACCAGGTTGCCTTGCAAGTATTTTAAAGTATGAGTATGAAAATACCAGGTTTCCTTGCAAGTATTTTATAAAGTACGAGTACGAGTATTTTTCGTACTTTTTGCGCATAACGCACCCGTTAAAACGCCATACTTCTACATAGCTACATAGCTTACATACCAGTACCTATATAAGGTACATGCTTGCCGGCTTCAGAGCGGCAGCACTGGCGCTTGCCGGTGGCAGCAAGCATGCGTGAAGCAAAATTACGCCGCGCAGCGAGCGAGCAGCAAAATTTACGGTTGCGCAGCAAAAAATACGAAAAATACTCATACTTTATAAAATACGAGTTGCAACGGAAACCTGGGTCTTTTCAGTGCCAAGTAAAAACCAGGTATGAAATCCTACTTCCAGTAAATACCGTCTCATCTAGTTTAATGAGTATGGAGAAATACCAGGTTTCAAAAACCAGGTTTTTAAAGTATTTAGTAGGTATTTAGCTTTTTAGAAGTATGGCGTTTTAACGTACAAAAAGTACGAAAAAAACTCGTACTCGTACTTTATAAAATACTTGCAAGGCAACCTGGTATTTTCATACTCATACTTTATAAAATACTTGCAAGGAAACCCTGGTATTTTGTACTCGAACTTCCATCTCTTGCAAGTATCAAGTACGAGTATTATTTTCTATTTAGAAGTATGGCGTTTTACGGTTGCCGGTGCTTGGTCAACGAACTTTTGGATTATGATATTATGGGTATTGCACGGTGATATTTCGTTATTTATATTTAAAAATTCAAATAAAATAAATGGTCCAATTAATAGTATTCGTCTAAACGAAAACCCGTTTCATTGAATTATATTATTTTATACTTATAAATTATTTTTTATTTTGCCCAAAAGTTCGTTGACCAAGCACCGGTAACCGTAAAAAACGCTATACATTCTAAATAGAAAATAATACTCGTACTTGATACTTGCAAGATGATTGAAGTTCGAAGTACAAAATACCAGGTTGCCTTGCAAGTATTTCAGGGCGCGTTGTGGTAAAAACTATGTATGATAGGTGCAACTAATGTTGAAATTAGAACCGCAGATTGCAAGGCTGTGAGAAAAGCATTATCGACAAAAACTAAGAAAGGTCTTTTACGTTGTTCGGTCATGTAGAGCGAATGGATGATGAAAGACTACGGCTAAAAAAATATGATGATGCAACTGTGCCTGGATGTAGAAGTCGAGGAAGGCCGAGAAAGACATGGCATGATCAAGTAAACAAGTGCTTGAAAGTGGGCATGTAAGAAGTCGGAATAATCGACGTGCGTGCATGAGAAGATGTTATGAATGTGGGAGGAAGCAAGAGAAGTGTGCCAGGGACTATAGAGTGGTGTGGGCGTTCTTTCCTCTCTGCCTACCCCTTCGGGGAAATGGCGTGATGGTTAGTTAGTTAGTTAGTTGAGTATGAAAATACCAGGTTTCCGTATGAGTATGAAAATACCAGGTTGTATTATTTTATAAAGTACGAGTACGAGTATTTTTTTCGTACTTTTTGCGCATGCGCACCCGTAAAACGCCATACTTCTACATAGCTACATAATACGTACCGTACCTATATCAAGTTCGTACATACAGGTACCTATATAGCTTCGCGCCACGAGCGAGAAAAATACTTGTATTGCTTGCCGGCAGATGGCAGCACTGGCGTTTGCGTGAAGCATGCAAAATTACGCCGCGCTGCGAGCGAGTGATTTTACAGGTGCGCAGCAAAAAGTACGAAAAATACTCATACTTTATAAAATACTTGCAACGGAAACCTGGTATTTTCGGTGCCGAGTAAAAACCAGGTATGAAAACCTGGTCCAGTAAATACGTTCTCTCTTACTCTGAACGTCGAGAGCGTTGTGTGCCGTGTGGTAGAGATGTAGAGAAACTCATACCTCATTAGAGGTGGGTTAAAGTTAAAGCGTTAAATTCCAAAAACGGTTATAACTGATACGTTACCAGATTTTTAACGACTACTGGTAAGCGTTACTATTAACGGCGTTTATGATTTCTGATAGTTGCTTCGAATTTGGTTATTTGGTAACGTTTAACCTATCACCATCTCTTTTCCACCGATTTATTATCATGTGTTAAAACGGGACGTAGGATAATAAATCACCAGTAACGGCAGTAACGCAAGCCTTATCCTTTTTCTTCGTGTTTATTCTTATAGGTTAAAACGAGACGAAGGATAATAAATAGTGCATCCTTTTTTTACTCACTATTTAGTCCGAGGGTTAGGTGAAACAGAAGCATAATAATGAATATAGTGAAAATCATGCAGTTAATACGTTAATAACGTTAATAGTAACGCTAGTCTTATCCTTTTTCTTCGTGTTTATTCTTTCAGGTTTAAACAGGACGGAGGATAATAAACGCTGCATCTCTTTTCTGCTTACTGTTTTTACCTAAGTGTTAGATGAAATAGAAGGGCGTTAATTGTTAACCACGCTTACCAGTTTATAACTACTAATAATTAATGTGGGGTTTGATAACGTCGTGAATTAACCGGTTAGGTTATATACCTTAGTCCACCTCTAGTACGTATTACGTATCTGTATTTAAATCTAATATCTACATAGTGTCTTTTGTTTGTATTCTATGGAGCACCGATTCCCCGCCCGCCCAAATCAAAATCCCAAAAAAAAACTCACGCTCCACCCTAATATATAGACTAGTCTATGTCTATACTGTTAAGTCCACTTTAAACGTGACAGTTTACCGTGCAGTTTCTTGCTCAGAAAACTACACAGTTTCTTGTACCGTTTTTCTGACCAATAAAAACTGCGCGGTGTGAATTTTACCTTTACACGGCACAGTTTACTGTCTGTAGGCATGCGCAGAACGCGACAGTCGGACCATACAATACACAGTTGGACTGCCATTTATAAATGTTGCCATACTAATAATCTCTATCGTCGCCTATCTTATCGATTTTTTGCAGATCTATCGATTTTGTGGAGATTTATCGAATCTACTGAAACTGTACGCGCCCTTAAAGTGATTTACTCACAAAAACGGCGCTTTAAAAATTATCGATTTTGGAGTCATTTTAATTTTAAAGCATTCATTTTATGCAATTATAAGCGCAGATAAATTCAACATATTATGAATAACTTTAGGAACTTCTACCGATTTTACTAGGCTATCATAAAAGTTTACCAAAGTTTATTTGTAATATTACAGATACTATTGAATATTATAGTACGTATTATACTGTCGTAATCGCCGCATATGATGCGCGCCCCGAAACTGTGTGAAAAAATGAGTGGAATTAGCGCACAGTGAGAATTTGACACTAGCACACAGTTTTTCATCCAGTTTTAGCTTTATTCGGGACAGTTTTCAGACTGCACAGGAAACTGTGTAGTAAACTGTCCCGTATATAGCGGGCTTTAGAGTCAGAACGCGGCAACAATTACCTGAAGGCCGCCGACTGAGTTGTCAATAAGGACGGCGTCATCAGTGTACTCCAGATCGCAGAACCTACTCCATACACACATATCTCTATATATATACGCGGACAATTACCTGACTGAGTTGTATACTGTTAGAGTCAGAACTCGGTAAACACGAATAATATAATTATAGCACGATTGAAGATACTGTAATATATCAATAGAAACATGAATAATATTGACATTCCTTAGAAAGATCAAAGTACATACTAATAATATCATAAATTTCTATTTACCTACACACAAAGTACATATTTTATTTAATTTAATTATATAACCAACACAGTCAATGCATCATAATGTAATAGGTAAATGTCCTATACTTTTCTATCCGTTATTTTTCTGTGAAAGATAAAAGAATTGAAATTCAAAAGATTCCTCGTTTATACGGAGCATATAAAAACAGATTGACCGCAAACGGATGCTTTAAAAATGATGCAAGAAGGGTCGCACAAGGTACATGGTGTGACTCGTAGTACAACCTGAAAACTTGTGAATCTACAGCACATACGAGTCGAATGTGTATTATGAATTTTGAATCTGAGCTTAAAAAAAAAAAATTCTTCTAAATAAAAGCTTTTATAAGTATGGCAGATGAAGTAAAATTGCACAAATTCTTAAAAAAATGCTGTTTTTTTTTTTGTTTTCTTTATGGATAGTATTTAAATAAAAATATTGATAACAATTTGCAAAATTGTTCTTCTTACTCAATTTTCTCGAAAATACTATGGGTCAATTCCAAAACTATGGGTCAATTCCAAAACTATGGATCAATTCCAAAACTATGGGTCAATTCCAAAACTATGGGTCAATTCCAAAACTATGGGTCAATTCCAAAACTATGGGTCAATTCCAAAACTATGGGTCAATTCCAAAACTATGGGTCAATTCCAAAACTAATGGGTCAATTCCAAAAACTATGGGTCAATCCAAAACTATGTCTATTTATTATATTGAGTTTTAGAATTGTATTTTTATTCTATTTTATTTTTTTTTGTGCGATAGGGTATGTATTGTGTAGTTTTTATTTTTAGTTGAATTTGTATTTATGCACCTACTGACGAGTTGCAGTAGGCAACTCAGTAGGACATGTATTGTTTTCTTTTTATGTATATATTGAAATAAAAAATAATAAAAAAAATCATTATAAAATAAAAAAATCAAGAATACGTTTGCAGTTCAAATCTCCTATAAAGTTAATTGAACTTTTGTGTATTTAGTCATTGTTATAATATTAATTAATATTTTCCTAATCCCCCGTGAAACAAAAGTAGGTAGAAGAATCATAATAAAAGGTTAAAGATAAAAATACGAGGTCAAATTAATAATAATGTTTTTTTTTTATTTATTTAACGCCGCCGCCATAAACATATTTTGGTGTTTTTTTTGTAGCATACCGTTCAGGGAAAATGAAAATTAATTCCCAGTGCGGAATGGGCTATACATGTTGCTCAATCACAAATAACTATCGACGTAGTTAAAACCGTGCTAACCGCGTGCTTTCCCTAACGATTTGATCGATCACAGTCACATTCGTTCGATACCGTGGTATCGATAGCCGAGAATAGCCGATCTGAGCCGAGCGGGGCCGATGAACGCAATATCGCGGCCGAATGTCAAACGTTAAATCAACGCGCTTGTCGGATTTTTTATTATGTCGACTGCTTTTCTCAATATTTGGCTTGCCGAAAACCGGCTAAATTATAATAAAGATTGAATGAATATATGTGAGAATAAGATATATCTCGGGAAATGGCTCGCGACTAGTATGCGCTCTCGTTTAATAATCCCGATCGATAACTTTTAACGCGTGTTCCATTGTGATCGCGAAAACGTTTTAAACATCCATGGGTAAGAAATCGTTATCACGTCGCTTATTACCGAGTCGCTAGTGATCTGTGATCGAGCAACTGGAGTAACAAAACTCGTTGTACAACCCGAAAACTGGTGAATCTACACCATATTTGGAGTCGAATGTGTAACACGTGACTTTTTAATCTGAGTAGGTTAAGTAAAATTTCACAAATTCATATTAAAATGCGGTTTTTTATTTTGTTTTCTTTATGGATAGTATTTATTTGACTAAATACATGATATTCCATATAATTTTCAAAAAAATGTCGACAAAAACAACCACTTCGTAGGTACCTACTCAAAATTTCTCGAAAAACTGGATCAAATAAAATATAAAAAAATCTATATTCGACATTGATATTTCAAGGAAATATACACCGTTTTACAAAACCCAATGTACAAGCGGGGAAAACAGTGAATCTACATCATATTTGGAATCGATTTTGCAGAGTAAATTTTTTTGATTTGACCATTACTTTTCGAGAAAATTGAGTGCGAAGTTGATTTTTTTTCAATCTTTTTTTACAATTTTACAAAATTTCATTTATTTAGTCAAATTAAAACTATCAATAAAGAAAACAAAATCAAAACCCGCATTATAATAAGAATTCGTGCAATTTTCCTTAATCTGAGGTTCTATCGAGAGCTTTTACGAGAAGGAAAAAAAAAATTAAGGTCAGATTTAAAAGTCATATTACACATGTAACTCAAAATATGATGTAGATTCACCAGTTTTAGGGTTGTACTGCGAGTTTAGTCACACCATGCACAACAGCACCAATTCAGTGAACAGCAAGAGTGGGAAAGCAAGTATTTGAAATGTTTATGTTGTATTGTGGTACGTGTGTGGAGTGTGGTGCAAGTGTAGGTTCTGAATATGTAAGCACTGGAGACTACAATAAGTTGGTTATCATTATAATAAATGAGTGTTACTCAGTTCGTTTTACAGCTGAGGAGTCGAGTCGTTATTACATGAAAGTAAGATGATCAGTCTTACGCTTTGATAATACATGTACGAGTATTTTCAACGACTAATGTTTTCACAATAAAACATTATTTGATATTATTGATATCCCAACAGAGACAAAGAAACTCTGGAAATGAATGTGGGTTATCTAGGCATTGACAGGGCTTTTGACCTGTCATTGGCTGGGTTAAGTGGCCACTTGATGTACTACAACATTTCCCCATTCCGCTCATCTTCTGACAACCATATATGACAAATTTTTTGAAACTTCTATATATGTTGAGTTTGTACAGAAGTATCCATATTTGAGTTGGTTTTTTTCGACAGTTTTTAATATTTTTTCTCTCTAGTGACATCTGTGGGAAGATGGTTTTTTTTGGCAATCTTCTTCATTGGTGTAGGTAAGGCTCTTTCCGAGCTTTATTACTTACTTCCAGAGTTTTCTCTGTCTCTGTTGGGATATCAATAATATCTGATATCAGCCCAGCATGGGTATAATCCAGTAATTTGTCTACAAGTATTTGTATACGTTCAAAATGTTGTTTAAACATTATTTATTTGTTAATACAAGGACTCTCAATAATTAATTAGTATTATTTGAAATGATATTGATAGAAAACTTTCCGCTTTATAATAATTGCTTGTGAACAAGATAAGTATTCTATTTAATAACTGTATTTCATTATTTTATCTTAATTTTTATATATTTTTAATGATGAAGGATGACACACTATTCAGAATTATCGTGAATTGTAATTGATATTTATTCTGAAAACTAAACTGTGTCTTGTCCAGTTTCTTGCTCAGAAAACTGTTAAAGAAAAGTGAAATTTAAAGTCAAGTCTAAATTCAAATAATAGTTCCTTTTGCATCCAATTTTGACACAATAAATCTTCACAGGTTGACGTCAGGAGCTCAAAGGCCTAACCCCCGCTTAGAATAGAGTATAACCAATTTAGGCATAAAAGGAACCATTATTTGAACCAACCCCTGATTCAAATGTTACTTTTTCAATGAAGGTATATTTTTTTTAGCGCGATCATAAGTTATTATCGTAGGTTTACACACAAGAAATTGTTAATACAACTAATAATGTAAAAAAGTTATTTGTTTCTTGCGTTTTCAAAAGCATTCAATACAGGGTGTAACAAAACTCGATGTACAAGCGGGAAACCAGTGAATCTACATAATATTTGGAGTCGATTTTGCTAAGAGAATAATATTTTTGATTTAAGCCTTACTTTTCGAGAAAATTGAGTACGAAGTTTAATTTTATCGAATTTAGTCAAATAAATACTATCCATAAAGAAAACAAAATTAAAAAACGAGCAATTTTACTAAATCTGCCATACTTATATGAAAACTTTTGTAAGAAAAAAAATAATTTTTCAAGCTCAGATTAAAAAGTATATTACACAATCGTCTCCAAATACGATGTAGATTCACCAGTTTTAGGGTTGTACTACGAGTTTTGTTATACCCTGTATATCTATATCTACGTAAACGTTTACAACATAAAAAAACATTGACTGTCAGGTCAGCCAAACGTCACGCCGACCATTCAATATTCCATTCAATTTTTGTATTACATAGGGATTTTTATAACATTGGGACAGTTTGTAAACTAACCTAACCAGGAGCTCAATCACAGATAACTATCGACGTAGTTAAAAGCGTGCTAACCACGTGCTAACGCTAAACGATTTGACCGATCACAATGAACATACGTTCATACCACGTTCTCCGTTGCCGAGCATTGCCGAGCGTTGCCTCGGCAATGCTCGGCTCGGTGCTCGCACGCGATATCGCGGCCAAACGTCAAACGTCAAATCAACGCGCGTGTCGGATTGTGTTTATTATGTCGACTGCTTTTCTCAATATTTGGCTTGCCGAACGCCGGCTAAATGAAATACGGCACTCGAGAAAGATTGAATGAAGATATGTGCAAAGAAGATATATCTCGGGAAATAGCTCGCGACTTGATGCGCTCGTTTAATAATCCCGATCGGTAACTTTTAACGCGTGTTCCATTGTGATCGCGAAAACGTTAAGAAATCGTTATCACGTCGCTTATTACCGCTTCGATAGTGATCTGTGATCGAGCAACAGGGTCCACAATATCAGACTTCTGAGTTTTGAGAATAGGTGTCTTAGAAGAATATTGGGTCTGCCGCGGTTTGACTTTGTTATGAACAAAGAGGGGATGCAACTGACTCAGCAACCCTTGATATCTACACTAGGTCAAATACTACGTACGCCTCCCGAGAGCCGCCACCATGCTTGCCTATTTTACAGGGCATCAGGTTCTCAATGTTCATCGCTGTTGACAATCCATCGGCAGTTTGCGTCAGAGCTACGGACGTGTGGACCTGACCTGGCCTGAAATGGCGAACGATCGCTTGGCTAGGAGGCATTATTGTCTCCAGGCGGCTCTCGACCCTTTTCGTGGGCATTTTGTTTTTAACCGCTAGTAAACATCCGAATCTCCAGACGGCTTTTATATTGCTAATTGCGGCGCCCGCTACCCCAATATTCACGCCCATGGGGTTTTTACAAAACAAATGTAAGTATCAAAAATGTTTTGATGACATGAAAGTTTTCCCGCACATCAAAAGTGTAAACGACTGTCAAAAATTACAAGAAGACCTGAATAGGTTGAGCAAATTATTGTTTTTAAAACAAATTAACTGTTAACGTAAAGAGAAATGCCAAAAATATATATTTTATTCCGTATTCGCCGCTCACCAATAAACTATGCTTATAAAATAACATGACATCGTCATAAATCCGGCTTCGGAAGTCCGCGACATGGGCGTCATTTTGGATACCAAATTGACATTTAATATCCATATTGAAACTATAGTCGAAAAAAGCTTATAAAAATGTTAGGGTTTTTATTATACGATCCACCAAACAGTTTATAAGCACGGATCCATTTAAGAAGGTATATTATTCTTATGTGCGTATCATCTTAGAGTTTAGTTCTCCATATGGGTCTCCACAATACGGCGTTCATAGAAATCGTATCGAACACATTCAAAATGTGTTTCTTAAGCAACTGAAATTATAGAAATCATTGTTTACCTTTTTCAAGCAATACTGAGTCTGCTATGTATCACAAAATCTCCAGTCTTGAAAGTAACGCATTGTTCTGACATGAGCCTTTCTTTACAAGATATTACATGACATGATTGATTGCCCCCAAATTATTGAACAAATTGCATACAGAGTACCTGTTCATATAACTCGCCACCCCTGCACTTTTTCATGTACCCCATTCTACTAAGAAACTACATGAAAAATAGTGATTCTTAGGAGAATCTTGAGTACTTATAATGACGGTTTAGGCGATGTTGACATTTTCTGCTGTAGTTATAACCTTTTTATCAAGTCTATATCGTACTTCCTTGAGCGTGGTCTGGACGGCTGCTTAGTCTGCAATTTGCTCCTAGTACCTTTCGTCTTATATTTAGTGTAGGATTGTAGAGGGTCTGGAGGGGTTGCGGATTGTTGGTTGTTTGCGGTGTTCGAATGAGGTATTAATGGATGATTTAGTTGTTGTGATTGCAGCGGAGTATGTTGTAGTACTGAAGCTGTATATAATTTACTATCACTTTTTGTTTTCTGTTTTTGTCCATATGCTTATAAACATACTGCAATTTTTTGAGAACTGTTCATTGGCTAACCTGTTTATGTTAATCTTACTATGTATATAAAATTATTGAAAAAGCTGTATGTTCTCTCTAATAAATAAAAAAAAAAAAAATAATAATAATATATAATAAATAATATAATAGTACATTCATTTCTTTGCGTATGACTGTGACTTGTTTTGGTTAGGGTGTGGATAGGGTGCGGCAGGGGATGCAAGAAATAGGTCCGCCAGATAGGATGACTGTCTTGAATATTTTAGAATCGTTTTATAAGAAAAATTGCATGGAAGATGGGACTGGAAAGAGGAGACTATTCATATTCTGATATGGAGAGGTTTTTAAGCTTATCAAGTCTTGAAAAACGCAGATGCATTGCGGATATAATCTGCATGTATAAAATTATGAACTGTCTCATTGATGCCCCTGAAATTGATTTTATTGGAAAAGATTCTTATTAACGTTAACCACCCGCTCCTAGACTAAAGAAATAATGTTTCTTTGAAATGCTGTTTCCTCGGTCATCACAGTACCAATTATGGCGCACAGGCACCATTACCCAGAATGATCAGGCGGGTGAACGATCATCAAGATCTTGATTATTTTGGTGTAAGGAGGTCTTTCTTTATAAATCAGCTGAAGAATCTGGTATAGTTAGCTTAATGCATTTCACTTAATTTTAAAAATCTATTCTTTGTCTTTGTTGTTTATTTTTCTGTCCTTGCAATTTATTTTTTCTTTGTAAAAAAATTTCGTGTATCTATAATGGTTTATAATGGACTCTGTCCGTCAATATAAATAAAATAAAAAATAGATATATATTGTATGTTTGTGGTTTCGACTCGCCGAGGTTGCTGCCGCGTCTTCTCTGGGCGTGGTGCGACGGGGGTGGTTTGTAACTAACTACTTAAAAAAGGGGTAGAATTACTAATATCCCTATCACTGTAAAATTGGGCCAGCTCCTTGAGCAGGTTTGGGGTGAATGATTCGTTTATGACAATCTAGAGCCGAGACAGTGGATAGGGGCAATGAAAGCATTTGTCGCGTATATTAACCTTCTTTTCTTCCGCTTTTCCAGTCAAAACTGAATCTCATTTAAATTTCGCGGATTAGCATTTTAAAAAATCGGTAGAGTTGTGCCTGGACTGAAAAAGACTCAAAAGTCTTAAAACAATCTATCGGGAAAGGGTGGGGCTTTCACTGAACATTATAAGTACAAGCATACATAATAACATTTTAAGATAAAAAGAAAAAAAGGAAAAAAAACTATGGACAATTCATCGAACAAGGATCACTTGTTTGGTGAGAAAATATTAATGTCCAGTAAGAAGCAATGTAATGCATTTGTTGTTATCTTATGGTTCAGAAGTATGTTAAATATTTATTTAAGGAAGTATTTATTAAGATTATGTTTAATCTGCATTTCATATAGTGCGAAAGATATCGGCAACCTAGTTTGTTGCCAATAGATTGCTAGCCTAATTCTTAAACTATGTAATGCATATAAGTATCGGGTATTTTTTCTTTTTGGAACAAAGAATATGTACCTCGTAGCTCTCTTGCCTAACTCGAAAATTTATCAATTCAATCAATTCAACACAGTCAAAAAAAGAAATAACCATTTTAATTAATTTATATATTATATTTCAATACAAAAAGTTATCCATGAGGTTTAGAATTTAGGAGTAGTAAATGTTTTTTTTATAATAGATAGATTAAAAATGCAATAAAAAATATACACGTATTATGTTATTATTAACAAAAGTCGCTCCTCCGAATAAATTTAAAAACACACTTATTTATAAAAATATTTTAACACAATTGATAACCTGTGTCGCTTTCGGGTGTTAACATGAATAATATAATACGAGCGTACGGCTCTCTTCAAGTAGACTTGAAGAGTGGGGAGCTGAATTTTTAGAAATAAAATTTAAGTATAATTCAACAGTTTATAATTATTATATTTGTAGAAATTTATTATTTAATAGAAGTGTTTTGGTGGCCCTCGTAGGGAAATAACAAAAAAACATTATTTAAAAAAAATGATTTCGGCATCTAATAACTAAACGTATGTAGACATCAAAAAGTTAGTTTTTGGTGAATCGCGTTTTTAGTTTTTGTAGTCAATGGATTTGAATAGCGCGCCGTGTTTTTAAAAAATTATGAAATCCTTAGCAGAAAGATTAAATATTTGACATAATATCTGGACATGTAGAATTAAGTTTAGACTTAAGAGACATTTAGGAGCGATTTACTCGTATTTCAAGTTTAAACAATTCGTGACGTTATTAATTTATTTATAAACATGAGTCTCTTGTCTTGTTACGGTGGTACTTTGGTTTATAGAACGTAATTAATTTGATAAAAAAATGGTCCACATGTGCAAAAAAATGTTGCGTCAGCCATGTTGGTACTTAAAATAAATGCTGTGTTCGAAATCAGGACCCCTAATAATTCCGAAATGATACCCATGTTTTTTAAAAAAAGTGCATCGGCCATCTTGGATTTAAAAAAAAACAAAAAATCCGAACTACCCCAGAACCTCCAATAACCTTGAAAATGATACGGGGCACGCTCCAGAGACCCGTAGAAAGCCACAGACCGATGAGAAAATCGACATTATAGGGGAGTATTTTTCCTGCCGGGAGGCTAGCTTGAGTCAGAGATAACCTTCTCCCTCTTATACTTACTGTTTTATGTTGGATATCAAAACAAAATTGGAAATCAGGGCCCCTAATGATACTCATGTTCATATTTTTTTTAAATACATCGGCCATCTTTGGGGTTTAAAAATAAACAAAAAAATCCAAAACCAGAACCCCCAATAACCTTGAAAATGATACGGGCACGCTCCAGAGACCCACAGAGCCACAGACCGATGAGAAATCGACATTATAGGGGAGTTTTCCTGCCGGAGGCTAGCTTGTCAGGAGACCTTCTCCCTCTTATACCTACTGGTTTAATGTTGGATATCAAAATAAAATTCGAAATCATCTGGCCCCCTAATGATACCCATGTTCATATTATTTTAATGCATCGGCCATACTTGGATTTAAAAATATACAAAAAATCCAAAACCAAAACCCCCAATAACCTTGGAAATGATACCCTGTTCATATTATCAAAAAAGTTGCGTCCGCCATCGTGGAATTAAAGCAAATGCATTATTTGAAATTAGGACCCCACCATAACGCATTTTAAATTTTAAATTAAAAAAAAAGTTATAAAGTTACATAGCATATTTTAAAAAATCCATATGCTCTACATGGGAAGAATTTATAAAATGGTGTTGATGATTATTACATTTTTAAAATGAGAAGTTATTAGGTATTCTTAAAATAAAAATAGCTTTTTCAGGAAATTAATACAGAGTCCATATGCTCCAAATTTTTAAACAAAGATTCTTTTAAACTCAAAGAATGAAAAAAAAAACGCCTACGGAACGCTTCAAAAAAATATATATTAATAACCGTGCATTGTCAACTTTATAAAAATTTTATTCCATACAAATGAAGGTAGGAACTTTATAGCAAGCAAAAAAAGCAACATTTGGTCCAATGTCGACGATTTAATCCGTGACAGTCTTTTTTCAAAAGCAACAATAAAGATTTCAGCTGCCTAAAAAAAATCATTTGGAAAACGATAATAATTTTCTTATTTTCATCACAATACGGATTTTAACTGTGTAAAAGTTGGAATCAACGGTGTAAATAGATCAAAAAATTTAAATAAATGAAAAGTCCAGCTGTCAAAGTCAAAAAGCATTTTGTATTAGGGATAAATTTGCTAAAAAATATTTGTTTGAAATGCACATAAAATAATAATAATTGTATTAGTCCATAAGACAGAGGAAATCTATAACGGAAACATAAGTAGGTACTTTATTTTAGGCAGGTTTTAATATTATATTTCTACGTAATGGTAACACATTTTAATTTTGACATTTATTAATTAGGCGAACAAATAATCAATTATAAATACACAGACGTTCTTACTTTCGTCTCGCTTTACCAAGCAGAAAAAGGTGCCTCACACTTCACACATCCGCTTTGGGAAATTTCAATTTATTTATTGATAAATTATAAGAAAAAAATGAACATCGGGTCAATTTTTTTTACAGAAACGGTTTAGATTTTCCGCACCTTCTAGCGATTAGACCCGAAATTTAGGTTTTCGTAATGAAAAATAATGTCCAGCGTTTTAAAAAGAAAATCCCATACAGTTTTACTATGGGGAGTTCATTTTAGCTGATATCTAATCGAAAAAGGCTTTTATATATTAAAAAAAATACGCGAATCTATAATATAATTTTATGAGTTGTACGTAGAATGTTTTCGAACAACATGTAACTTGAGGCATTTTTAAGGTCAGGAGAGAGCAAAAAAAGTTACTATGGAAAATCCTATACAAAGAAAAATCGCAAAAGAAAAACTTAATAACTTTGTAAATTTCCAGCTAGAGCTATTTTTTACGGTACCCGCGAACGCTAAATGTAGTCTTTAGTCTCGATTTATAGCAAAAAATACTACTCTGTAGTGGTTTTTTTCGACCAGGACGGACTCTCGTGTCGACTAATCGGAAGACCTAGTATGGAGAGAAAATGCCCGAAAATACAAACGCAAATATGTCCGTTAAAAAAGCATTTCGGCTGATTAAATTGTGCTCGAAAGGAGGATAAGGAGCGGCCTCAAAAACCCATCGCGAGAAAAGTCAGAATCGAGTCGCGCTTTTGAATTTAAAAAAAAGCAAAAATCGTTTGTATGAAGAATGGCCATTTACGGAAAAAAAACGCATAAAAACGCTTCTAATGAAGCCAAATTTTCTTCCTGGACGAAGGTAACGGGCTTCCGAGCTATTAGCACGCGTGTCAATATTGCACACGTCGTAATCGATGAGAAATCAAACATTATACGGGCGAATTCCCGCCGGAGGCTAGTATGTCAGCTGTCAAACTCGGACATCTCCTCTCATACGGGGAAAAGTGCGAGAGGAAGAGGGACAAACGCCCTTAGGTGAATAATAGAGAGGTCGACGAGCGTACGGCTCTCTTCAAGTAGACTTGAAGAGTGGGGGGAGCTGAATTTTTAGAAATAAAATTTAAGTATAATTCAACAGTTTATAATTATTATTTTTCTAGAAATTTATTTATTTAATAGAAGTGTTTTGGTGGCCCTCGTAGGGAAATAACTAAAAACATTATTTAAAAAAATGATTTTCGGCCATCTAATAACTAAACGTTTGATAGCATCAAAAAGTTAGTTTTTGGTGAATCGCGTTTTTAGTTTTTTGTAGTCAATGGATTTGAATTAGGCGCCGTGTTTTTAAAAATTATGAAATCCTTAGCAGAAAGATAAATATTTGACATAATATCTGACATGTAGAAATTAATTTTAGACTTAAGACATTTAGGAGCGATTACTCGTATTTCAAGTTTAAACAATTCGTGACGTTATTAATTTATATTTATAAACATGAGTCTCTTGTCTTGTTACGGTGGTACTTGTTATAGAACGTAATTAATTTGATAAAAAAATGGTCACATGTGCAAAAAAATGTTGCGTCAGCCATGTTGGACTTTAAAATAAATGCTGTGTTCGAAATCAGGACCCCTAATAATTCCGAAAAATGATACCCATGTTTTTTAAAAAAAAGTGCATCGGCCATCTGGATTAAAAATAAACAAAAAATCCGAAACCCCCAGAACCTCCAATAACCTTGAAAATGATACGGGCACGCTCCAGAGACCCGTAGAGCCACAGACCCATGAGAAATCGACATTATAGGGGAGGAGTTTTCCTGCCGGAGGCTAGCTTGTCAGAGACCTTCTCCCTCTTATACTTACTGGTTTTATGTTGGATATCAAAACAAAATTGGAAATCAGGGCCCCTAATGATACTCATGTTCATCATTTTTTTTTAATACATCGGCCATCTTGGTTTAAAAATAATAACAAAAAATCCAAAACCAGAACCCCCAATAACCCTTGAAAATGATACGGGCACGCTCCAGAGACCCACAGAGCCACAGACCGATGAGAAATCGACATATAGGGGATTTTCCTGCCGGAGGCTAGACTTGTCAGGAGACCTTCTCCCTCTTATACCTACTGGTTTAATGTTGGATATCAAAATAAAATTCGAAATCATGGCCCCCCTAATGATAACCCATGTTTCATATTTTTTTAATGCATCGGCCATCTTGGATTAAAAATATACAAAAAAATCCAAAACCCCAAACCCCCCAATAACCTTGGAAATGATACCCTGTTCATATTATCAAAAAAGTTGCGTCCGCATCTTGGAATTAAATGCAAATGCATTATTTGAAATTAGGACCCCACCATAACGCATTTTACTTTTATTAAAAAAAAGTTATAAAAGTAACATAGCATATTTTTGTAAAAAATCCATATGCTTACATGGGAAGAATTTTAATAAAATGGTGTTGATGATTATTACATACATTTTTAAAATGAGAAGTTATTTTGTTGGTATTCTTAAAAAAAAAATAGCTTTTTCAGAATTATACAGAGTCCATATGCTCCAAATTTTAAACAAAGATTCTTTTAACTCAAAGAATGAAAAAAAAACGCCTACGGAACGCTTCTCAAAAAAATATATAAATAACCGTGCATTGTCAACTTTATATAAAATTTTATTCCATACAAATGAAGGTAGGAACTTTATAGCAATAAAAAAAAACATTTTTGGTCCAATGTCGACGATATTAATCCGGTGGGGGGTGGGGATGACCTTGGGGTTTGTCTTTTTCAAAACAACAATAAAGATTTTCAAATAAAAAAAATCATTTGGAAAACGATATAAAATTTCTTATATTTTTTTCATCACATTACGATACGGATTTATCTTGTAAAAATTGGATATTGTAAAAAAAATATCAAGGGTGTAAATAGATCAAAAATTTAAATAAATGAAAAAGTCCCAGCTGTCAAAGTCAAAAGCATTTTGTTATTTAGATAAATTTGCTAAAAAATATTTGTTTGAAAGGCAAAATAATAATTGTATTAGTCATAGACAGAGGAAATCTATACGGAAACATAAGTAGGTACTTTTATTTTAGGCAGGTTTTTAATATATTATTTTCTACGTAAAGGTAACAACATTTTTTATATTGACCGAATTTATTAATTAGGCGAACAAATAATCATTATAAATACACAGACGTTCATCTTTCGTTCTCGCTTATATGTACAATGCAGAAAAAGGTGCCTCTCACAATCACCACATCCGCTTTGGGAAAATTCATTTTATTAATTGATAATTTATATGAAAAATGAACATCCACGGGGTCATTGTTTTTTACAGAAACGGTTAGATTTCCTCGCACCTTCTAGCGATTAGACCCGAAATTTAGGTTTTCGGTAATGAAAAAATATGTCCACGTTTAAAAAAGAAAATAACCATACAGGTTTACTATGGGGAATTTGTATTTTAGCTTGAAATCTAATCGAAAAGCTTTTATTTTTATCAAAATAACGAAACTAAAATATATCGATGAGATTAGTACGTGAGAAAAAACATGTAACTTTGAGGCATTGTTTAAGGTCAGCGAAAAAAAAAAATAATAATATAGCCTTTAGAAGTATGTACGAGGCAAAAGAACAACTTAAGTAACTTGTATAATATTTTAAGAGCTAGTCTATTTTTAGCACCAACGCAAGGCTAAATGTAGTTTTAAAACCGATACCAATAAAATCGCAACCTGGAAAAACTGTATAACTTTAAATTTCATCCAGACTAGACAGCTATGTCGAATCGAAGACCTAGTAATGGAACGAAAATGCCAGTAGTTTAGTCACGCAAAGATGTCCTTAAAAAAGCATCTACTCTGTAAATTAGTGCTTCGAAAGGACGATAAGTCGTGTCGAATCAAAGACCAATCGCCCCGGGATAGAAATGAAAAAAAAATAAAAACGCAAATCGGAGTGCGCTTTTCAAAAAAGAAGCATAAATCGTTTGGTATGATAAATTGGCCATCTCTAGGAGGATAGGAACGGACTCAAAACGTCATCTGCTGGAAGTCAAATTTTTCTTGCGGTTCGAAGGATGAAAAATAAGCAAAACTATTCACGCGTGCATATTGCCACACTCGTAATTGATATCCAATCAAACCAATATACGGGGGTTCGAAAGCCGAGGTCTAGTATGTCAGGCTGTCAAACTTCGGAAACTCTCCCTCTTCACGGGGAAAAGTCGAAGAGAACGGGTCAAGCCGAACCCTTTAGCACGAAACCAATATTATTGCACACGTCGTATTCCTAATCGAATTAGGATCACCTAAGATAATATTTTATATTTCTGATTATCGCCGTGAGGCTAGTATGTTATGCTTGTCAAAACGGACTTGTACTTGAGCACAAACTGGGGAAAAGTGACAAAGAGGATAGAATTGGGACCAAATCCCTTTGTTAATAAAACTGGAGTCAGTATACTTTGATGTACTCAGTACGGGCTAATAAGATAATAATTTTATATATTTCTGTAAAAATAAATACAAATAGAAATTGGAGAGGGGGGTCCCTTCAAGTAAGTAATCGTTCGATGACGCTTACCTACAACCAAACAAGTTAGAGTTGGGCGACAAAAAAAATGCAAACTATATCACAGCCCAGATTATAATTAATAGGGAATAATATATAAGTAATTTGATAACACAAAAAATCGCAAATTCAAATGTACAAACTCAAATTTTATACAAGTTTCAAAAATGTCATACAATTTCAAATTGGCGCGTAATGGGGAATGGAGATAATCATCAGGCGACTTTCCTGTAAGTGAATCATAATTCGCCGAGAACCTTTGGATAACTATCATAAAGTTTCCATAGTGCCTTCAACAAGCGTCGCTGACATTACTCAACAATTCACTATAGGGATAAAATATTTATGAACATGTGTGCAGCCATCGCAGCAACATCTGGGGCTACTGTTCCCTTTTGCGGCGCGGGTTCGATATATGGAAATTCAAAAACTTGAGTCAAACATATTTGAATGTATTGGCGTAAAGGGGAATGTTTTAAATACATCCAATTAGGCCAATAATCCAGCCAATGTACAGTGTCGCATAAGCCCTGTAAACTAGCTTAATGGAGATGAGTCCATCATTTACGTCTACCAAGTTTTCTACTAGGCTACTACAGACTAGTTGATTAATTAGTATGAACAGATGAAAAACGGCTAATATTTATATGATGCGAAATGCTTTGGAGTCCTGTACCCGTAGCATATCTGGGAGTACGAGTTGGCTACGACTGTGCATTGGTCGCGTCAAAGATTCCAATCAAGTGTTTCAAATGAAACATGTAAGAGATGTTAGTTATACATCGACGTGCGATCATTATTTAAATGTTTGCCATCATTTATTATGAGGGAATCACCTCATGTACATAGGTAACAAGTGCCGACAACCATGGTGTGGATAAATTCTCTTAAGTGCCTATAAATCTTCCTAAATTCAGTAACCTATTTACCGTATTTTTTAGTTAAAAAATGATTTTACAGTAGGGGGGCTATGTTGCTTCAGTGGCAAAGAAACACGAAGATTTTATAAATATTCATGAAACTTGAAAAAATTGTAACGTATCAGAACTAACACCTAATTGAAGTGACACTATTGAATCTACTGCTCAATGACTGAATGCAATGATGTGAGCAAAACAGTGGTATATCACCAAACCAACCAGAGGATCGGTAGTAAAAAGAAGTAGTGGATGTTAAAGTTTTCATTATTTTATAAGTTTGCCTCGATGTAGTAAAAAATGATTAGCCAAGAAACAATGCTGTGCTAGGCAGCATGGTAATAGAATTCTTCCGCCATGAAATTCTATTTTCTAACATAGCCCAATGACTTAATTTAAAATCCCTTATAAGGAAAAATTCTTTGGCATAGACCCTCCATAAATTTCATGGCACCAAATGCTGTGAATTTTTAAATCCATTTAAACAACTATAGATAACTACTGAAGACTAGAAGGCAATTGACGTATGAGTCTGACTGTCACTTGGCAACCCGCACGGTCCATTTTATTTTTGGAAGCTAAAAAAACTAAATGTTTCCAACCGCCATTTTCACAGTCCGAGAGCATAGAACGCCATACCAAACTTGCCCGATACAAACAACCATTGCTTCCTCAAGCAACCATGCAAGGATTCGTAGTTCAAGACGCCGATATGACTCAAAGTCCACTTCAATCTTGGTTCCTTACTTTGTCGTGCCAAGTCTTCTTCCGACCATCCCTCTTTTTCCAACCAGGCACACTTGCAATAAACTTCTTTTAGCCGTTTTTAATACATACTCATTCGCTCCACATGGCAAACCTCGTAAAAGCCCTAATTGGGACTTGTGACACCTATCCTTTGCACTCCTGCAATATATTGTCTGAAGAACACCTATTATTCTGACCACACAGGAGATGATTGATTTCAACAGCATTTCAGTCGTACTTTCATCCTTCATTTTCCCACACCACGGCTTCACATACCCATACATGATTTGTTGTAACAGAATTACCGATTTGTTTATAAATGATAAACGAGTATTAGACTTTGTAATATTTTAGAGTTTATACAATTGTGATTTCATGTAAATAAATCTATAGAAAAAGCATTAAAAAATGTAACAAATTTATCACAGAGATATTTTTTTATCTCACACTTGCGTAACAATTTTTTTAACATGTTTTAAAATTCGTGATGCTTCGAGAATATTATTTTAATATACCCATTTATATACAAATTCATTAAGATCTGCCTTGCAGAGTAAATTATTTAGAAAAGGTAATGACACGGAGATTCTGCACCTCAATACTCTTACCCAGGTCGACCTATCAGAGCCCTTCGACTGTCGGCAAGCATCCGCTCACACACCGCAAAAGGTATGGGCTAAATATAGGGTTACAGTAACAGTATATAAAACTAACCCGTTCCTTACGAGGAGCGTTCATGAATTTTACCATGCATCTAGAATGACTTTTTTTTCTCTAGTGGACGGGCTGTTAGCTATTATTTAGGAAGTAAACTTTCTTTGAATAATAATTATTTTAGGCTATGTAAACAAATATAAATAAACATTTACATGGGGAAAGTAACACCATCTTTTTTCTTAATTTTATCCGTACGGTTTTTACACGGTTTTATCTACTCAGGAAGGCATTTCGGAATGTTTTCTAAACGTCCGACTCTGCCGGCGGTTAAAGAAATACTGAATACGCGTCTGGCGTAGGTGGAGGTTTTGGCGTAGGTGAAGTGTCATTCATTTTTTGGGTTCAGTTCAAATCTAAGTAAATCAATGAATATACCACAATATAATATTACACTACAAAGTTCCTATAGAGTCATCATCATCATCAAACAATTTCCGCTCCCTATGTGGAGCATATGGAATCCACAAACTGCCTCCAGGCCAAGCGATCGGCCGCCAGCTCCCGTGCATCCTCTCCCAAGTCAAGTCCACGTCCCGCAGCTCTGACGCAAGCTGCCGACGAATTGTCAACAGTGGACGACCAGGATGAACCTGATGAACCTGATGCCTTGTAAAATGGGCAAGCGTGGTTAAGGCTCTCGGGAGGCGTACGTGGTATATAACCCAGCCAGCCAAACGCATGACATTAGATACCAAGAGTTGCTGCGTCCGTTGCCTCACGTCTGTGTTAAAATCAAACCACCACACGCCCAATATTATTCTAAGACACCTATTCTCAAAACTCGGAAGTCTGCTGTTCTGGGCCCTGGTTAGGTGCCATGATTCGCAGCCATATTGCATAGATTTATTTTACAAAAAAAAAGTGGGTAGAAGCCCGAGTTTATGGGTTTTGTACTTATGGTCTAGGCTCGATTTCAGGTGTACATAAGTTTGAATCCTGGGTGTTCTGTGACATAGCACAATCCACCCCAGTAATAATAAATTTAAATTATTTTTTTATTTTTTTGGAAAGTTAAATTATACTAATAATAAAAAAATGGTAGGGACTTAATCATATTACAATTACAATTTGACATCTCAACAGAAGACGAGAAGTTTGGAAGGGAATACAGATATCTAGGCGTTTACAGGGCTTATGACCTGTCATTGGCTGGGTTAAGTGGCCACTTGATGTATTACAACATTCCCCATTTCACCTAGTATTTGATATCCATATCTGCCAATATACAGTAAAATGGCGCGACGCTTCACATGTGAACACTCTCTGTCATCAACTGAGAAAATTGCTAAGCATTTTAGCAGAAACCTTTATGATTGCAAGTGAGATTCTTACCGAATTATATCACCTACTAGGAAACGCCTGAAGATGAATCTTCAATTTGTTCTGCTTATAACTTTTACCAGCTAATTTTTATAAACAACATTTTGAGTGTGTCCAAATACTTGTAGACAAAAACTGGATTTCACCCATTACGGGCTAATAATTACAAGTATTTGGACACACTCAAAATGTTGTTTATATTACATTTTTTTTAAATATTTAATAAATTATATTATATTATGTTTAAAATATAAATGTTCAATAAATGAATATAATTACACAACATTTTTTTTAATGAATACAAATACTTGTAGACAAATGGCGGCCTCCGTAGCGTAATGGCTAAGACGCTAGACTCACGATACGGAGGTTCCGGGTTCGATTCCCGGTGAGAACACAAAAAAATCAAAAGTGATTTTTCTCAAGCCTGGGTGTTTGTGACGTTGTTCCCCTCTGTAATTGGGCTTCCTGGCCTGTTGAAGTGGTAAAAAAAAAAAAAAAAAAATTACTGAATTAAAATAGTTTCTCTGTCTCTGTTGGGATATCAATAATATCAAGAATATTATTTCATTCGCTGAGCGCCTTCTATTAAAACATAGTTAACTAATTGATTATTATTTATATTTATAAATTATTTAATGCTGTAATTAATTTTAATTGAAGGCATTTTTCTGTATTTTAAACGCTGCTTCAGATCCTAAACGGATATACCAGCACTTGCAGAAATTATCGTAAAATAAACAAGTTTACAAACGAATTAATAATATTTTCATGTCGAAGTCCATGTTGGGAATGTGTACAACACACCATGGTAGCATGTCTAGGCAGGGGAGAGTGGGGTATAATGTAACAGGGGCTAAAAGTAACACTAATGGATTTTTACAAAACTTTTTTTTTTTTTTTAAATATTTATTTCATATTTTTACAAATAAAATAATGCAATACTTAGACATAATTAAAGGTACAATATTGGAACTTAACGCTATACCTCACCAAAAAAAAAGACAGGCTCTTGTGCTTGGTGAGGGAGATTACGCTAAAATATACATAATATAATCAGTAATTATAGTAGGTAAATTAAAAATAAATAACGATTTTCTCGCCACGGATGTTTTACGTTTTTTCGCGATCAAAATGGACCATCCGTTAAAAGTAGGTGCTTGGCAACGCGACCGTGATATGAACGTATGTTCATTGTGATCGGTCAAATGCTTAGAACGTTTTTAACCACGTCGATAGTTATCTGTGATTAAGCTCCAGGGTTAAAAGTAACAGAGGATTTTTATCCTTGTAGCATGTTTAAAAAAAATATATATATCATTATGTCAAAGTCCATGTCGGGAATAAATATAACACACGGCTGCATGTCTACTACTACTACTTCTTCTTTCGCATATCCGCACTCAATGGTGCATAGGGCACTGCATCGATACGCCAAATGCAGTGATTCTCGATCATTTTATTACATGAAGGTAATATGATCAGCTATACGCTTCAGTATCAGTCCAAGGTATCGCATATGAAATAATAATATGAAAATCATAGGAAAATAAATGCTTCATGTTGAATCGAACCCGCGACCTCGTGCGCGGTTACCAAATGCACTACCATTTTGCTACGAGGTGGACAGGTTGCTTTTCTAGGTATTGTAAAACAACTGTTTTAAATTTAATGGGAAAAAAATTAAAAAAATTAGGGTATTTGTACCTACCGTTAATCTTTTTAAAATTAAAATCTACGGTCCCAGTACTGTAGAATCTGAAAAAGGCGATTTTCGTTTTATTGTTTTAAACTGTCCAATTTACATAATATTTCAGATGGTCAAAAAAAAAGTTTTTTTTACCTCTTAAATATGCGTTTTTTTAATCGAATGTAATTATAACACACGTAGGGACCGTCAAAACAGTCAAC